>BSBK01004360.1:0-267500 GCA_027943335.1 Chamaecyparis obtusa
ATCTTCAATCAGTCTATTCTTTAACTTTAACAGATATTCCATATACTATTTTCCTATTGTACTTCTACCAATTCTTTGTCCCAAAATCTGCTCAACTTCTTCTATCTATTTCTTAGGATAATCATTCGATACTTTTATTTTTTCATCTGACTCATGGTACTCATAGAAATCACCAATGTTGAATATAGGTGATATATCCATCTCATCAGCTAACTCAAACTCATAAGCATTTCCACTATCAAATTTTCTCAAAATCTTGCAAGGACCAAACTTCATTTTCAGCTTCCGATATGTTCCAATAGGAAATCTTCCTTTCTTAAAATGAACCATCACTTCATCACCGACTGTAAAATTCTTATTTCTTCTAGATCTGTTAGCTCTATCTTTTTATTTCTTATTGCTTTTCTCTAACTTATGTTTGACATCTTCATGTAATGTCTTCATGTACTCAAAAAACTTTACTATCTCAGTCAGAGATGATTACTCCTCAGTAATCCATGCAATCTAACAATTTCCTTAAAGAAAAGATCTATATGTACTGCATCTGATGTCTTTCTATAGGGTATAAAATGTGTCATTTTCAAAAATATATCCACAAAAACAAATATAGAATCATTATCTCTCACTGTCTTCAGTAAGCCAGAACAAAATCCATACTAATATCAATCCAAGGTTTGTCAGGAACATAAATCAGTATATACAATCAGGTATTCTGACTTACTCCTTTTGCAACTTCACAAATTCCACAAATTTTCACAAATTTTTGAACATCCTTGTACAACTATGGCCAAAAGTATTTCTCCTTAAGAAAATTCAATGCCTTGTCAACACCAAAGTGTCTAGCCAAACCACTTACTATGTTTCTCCTTTAGCAAATTAGTTCTCATTGATCCTCTTGGTATACACAACTAAATACCTTTCAACAACATACCTCCTTGAATTAAATAGTCTTCCTATTTAGTACTCATTTGATCTTGAATAGGTGCTCGACAATTTCTCCACGGCTCAAAAAACTCAAGATCAAATTCATATGAATCTCTCATGTCATTAAAACCAAAAATTCAATTATCATCTGGGTCATCAAAGATCTCCTTCTACTCAATGCATTAGTAACTCGGTTAGTGACTCCACTCTTATGTTTTATCACAAATGTATAACTCTGCAAATATGGAACCGATTTCATATGTCTCATATTCAACCTTATTCTGACTACACAAATACTATAAAGTTTTATGATCGGTATACAACACAAATTCACTCGGTATCAAATAATGTCTGCATTTCTTCAGGGCTTGAAAATAGCATAGAATTTTTTATCATACACAGAATATTTTTTTTTGCATCATTTCACTTTTCACTAAAGAAAGTAATAGACCTTCTTGACTCAACACAGCTCCTATTGCAATACCACTTGCATCACATTCCACTTGAAATACCTTATTGAAATCAAGCAATGCTAACATAGGAAATTCAAAACCCTTTGCTTCAGAGTCTCAAAACTTTTATCATCTCCATGTGTCCACTTCAATTCTCTTTTATCTCCTCTCATAGTATCAGCCATAGCATTACAAATTGAATTGAAATTCCTAAGGAACTTTGGGTAAAACTTGCCAAACCATGAAATGATCTTACGTCACTAGCATTCTTAGGTGTAGGCCAATTCAAAATAGCTTCAACCTTTTTAGGATCCATCTTCAAACCATCAGCTGAAATAAAAAATCCCAAATACACAATCTCCTCTTGCATGAAAGAACACTTTTTCAGATTTATCAACAACTTTTCTTCTTTCAACCTTTGCAATACTTGTTTAACATGTAGCAAATGTTCTTCTTTGGTCTAAGACTGAATATCATAATATCATATAGGTATACAATCACAAATTTACCTAATAATTTCTTCAAAGCTTCATTCTTCAACCTCATAAAAGTACTTAGTGCATTAGTTAAACCAAAAAGCATAACCAACCACTCATACAAACCTTCTTTTGTCTTAAAATAAGTCTTCCACTCATCACCTTATATGATTCTGATCTGATGATACCCACTTTTAAAATCAATTTTGGTAAAATATTTTTCTCCAATCAAATTGTCCATTATGTCATCCATTCTTGGCATAGGAAACCTATATTTCACTATTATCTTGTTGATTTCTCCAAAATCAGTACACATTCATCATTCTTCATTTTTCTTAGGTGTCAATACAATAGGTACTACACAAGGACTCAAACTTTCTCAGATCAAACCTTTCTGCAATAATTCTTGAATTTGTCAGTTCAATTCCTAATCTTGGTAGGTGTCAACCGATGTGGTGCCTTATTCAGTAATCTAGCTCTAGGGATTAGATCCATGCAATGATCAATGCTTCTCTTCAGTGGGAAAGCCATTAGGTACATTATCAGAAATGATCTAACTATACTCGGTGAGTAACTTTAAATCTCATCAGGAATGCTATCCTTTGTTTTCTTACTCGATTTGTTAGGAATCACAAAAAAACATACATAATTCTTCTTCAAACCCTTAACAAACTTTCTTCCTTCCATCAAGAAAACTTTCACAATGTAAAAACATTACTAACATGTTTTTTAATCAAATTTAAGAGATTTGTCTTCTCCCATTAGTCCAAATAGTATATTTATGCAATCTCCCATCATATATAGCATGTCTATCATATTGCCAAGGTCTACCCACAAAATATGACAACAATCCATAGGCATGATATCACATAACACCTTATCATATTACTTTATAATTTTCAAATTAACATAACATTATTCACTTACCAAGAGTGTATGCTCATCCTTGATCCATGAAATTTGATAGGGCTTCGGGTGTTCCAACCTTTTTAATTTCAACTTTGTAACCATTTCCTAGGATGCCAATTTCTCTGAGCTTCCACTATCAATGATTACCTTCCACACTTTATCAAAAACTCTACATCTAGTCTTGAACAAACTTTATCTTACCGGATCTTCCTTATTACTTGCACTCCAAAGTGCTCTCCTTACCATCAAGTTCTTTTCCTTATGAAGTTCATTTGGTGACTCTTCTTGCACCAAAGCATTTCTACTGCTACTGACCTTCTTACTTACATGGGTACATTCAATGATCTAGTCCTTCTTCTCCACAATTTTAATAAGTTCCCCAGAAACCACCTCTATTATAACCACCTCAGTAGTTGTTTCTTCTTCCTCTAGATGAACTTTAACCTTTCCACTCGGTCCTTTCCTTTATCCATATTTGTCTTTTTTGGTTCAGATCTACTATTTTCACTATAAGATCTACCTCTTCCTCTAGGGAATCTACCACCTCTACCTCTTTGTCTTTTCTGATGTCTTTTGTTCAGTTTCTCCTTAGCTTTCAAGGAAAAATGGATAAGCTTCTTCAATGTTCTCCAATTTGGCCAAATTGATTTATTCATGGATGGAAACTCTCAATCCATTTAGGTAACTAGAATTCTTTCCACATCATCTTTATCATGTCCAAATCTAATATCTAATCTATAGAATTGCTTAGTATACTCTTTTACCCAGCTATCTTTCTACCTCAAACTTTGTGTTTGCCTAAATAGGTTAATCTGATAATCACAAGGTAAGACTTTCCTTTCAACATATTCACCATCTTATTCCATATCTTAATTTTGTCTTTGCCTTTCCTATTTCTGTCCAACCATAGGTTTCCCACCACAAGGATGCATGACTCTTCATTTTTGTGCTTGGAATTTGCACCTTATTTTCCTCAGGGACATTCTCATATTCAAAGTACTTTTCCATCTCAGTGATCTAGTCCACCAATTCATCCAAATCCAATTTTATAGTATACTCAGGAGGATTGAAATGTGGTGTAGATTTCAAATTTTTTAAAGCCTTCACAATATTTCCTCACCTTGATCCATCACTGGTCAAGTTCTACATCACCTTGTTCTTACTCAGTTTTATCATCACTAACATCTTCAAGATGTCTTCCTCTTTGTTGGGATATCTCAACAACTTCTAATCTAGAAACAAGTTGTCTTAACATGTCTACCAATCCTAGATCTAAATCTCACCTCCAATAACCATCATGAAACCCTCTACAATTGTAGCCCAGATTGTAATCTACTACCCCAAAAAAGAATCAACTAGGGTTTGACAAGAAGGAACCTTTAAACCTAGATTGGAAAACCCAGATCTACATCTCACCTTAGCTCTGATACCACCTGATGTAAGGGAATATGTGGAAAGGGGCCAAAGGAACACCCTAACTAGATCCACCTTGCAGATATCACACGAGGAAGAAATTTAAACACATAAGTGAGAGAGAGAGAGAGAGAGAGAGAGAGAGAGAATGTAGATTAACTTCTATATTCATTCAAATTGATTTATACATGTCAAGTTGTAAGGCCTTCCCAGTTAGGGCCAATTATTACAATTCAAGTACATAATTCCTCCCAACATGTGAGGATTTGAAACTATCTTCAATCTTCTAACTTCTATCTTCTACTAAAAATGACTCCCCAAAATACAACCAAAAATTACAATATATACAAGAGGCAACTAAATAAGTCAGCCTTTAGATCCACCATCACAGAAGGAATGACCAGATCTAGGTCCACACACTTCCCAATGATAGATACCAACATTAAATCTATGACCATATCTAATTACACAAGTTGACATCAATAGGAAACTAAAATAAAAAACTCAGTAAGGATAACCGAGCACCAGACAAGCATCACCAAGCGCCAAAGAGATAACCAACCAACTCAGTTAACAAAGGAAACTAAGAATACTACCAGGCCAACTCGGTCAAAGAAGGAACCGAACAACATAGGAAAACACAAACATGTTTTTGGTGACATGGGATTGCCAAAGACTCGAGATGCTCCTCTGTCAAGTTGTAGAGACCAAATGTTATGGGAAGAGAGACACTATTCTTTTTCTTACTTTGAATTTTCTTTTTGACTTCGGTCCATTGTACACAACTTCATTCAAGATGAGCTTGTCATCCACATATCTTGGAAAACTTATTAGATAGCCATTAGACCCACCTATTTGCAATAGGTAAATTTTAGGATCTATATGAAGAAACTACCATATGTTTTGACCAATGTAGATGCTTCTAGTGATATTCTTTGTGCTAATTTGGCTTGAAGTTATCTTACTACCTGAATTAAATCAATCCATCTGTAATGCCTCACCAAGATATCCATGAGGATAACATGAAATAACTATAAAATATGACACTCTTTTGAAAAGAAAACTTATCTATACATATCATTAAAATTACATCATAATCAATATATATATATATATAATATATATATATATATATATATATATATATATATATATATATAATATATATATATAAATATATATATATATATATATATATATATATATATATATATATATATATATATATATAGATATATATATATATATATAATATATATATATATATTATATATATATATATATATATATATATATATATATATATATATATATAATATATATATATATATATATATATATATAAGAGGATTCCCCAATGTTGCTACTTAGTAACTCATAGTCAATATTGTGACTTAATCATAGAAAATAGAAATATTGTATTACTAATACAACATCCATCATAAATCCATTAAGAATATAATCAATTACATAATGATGATGATCAGTTACAAATCCATCCAATATTACATCTAAAGCATCATAAATATACATGTGTAACAAGTTTACATTCATTTACAAGAGCATGGGAAACCATGCCAAGAATCATCTACATGATATGATATAGTTTTGAATAATAACCATCCATTAATAATAAAGATGCAATAGCACCATAGAAACCATCCAAGATCCATGAACCAAAAACCATGAACCTTGATCAAAAAATGTTCAACACTCAACCACGTGGAACCTTTTGGTCCACTCTGCCAAGCTTGTAGATAAACTTCAATCCCATGCATAAAACACAAGAAAATATGTAAAGATATATACATGTCACCAAAAAAATAACATAAAGAAGCCCAATAAATTAAAATAAAATCAATATAAATATACACATGGGTTACCTCAAAGATACACCCTATACTAGAGGTGAACCTATAAATTGTCATGAGGGACTCAAAGGATACATGTTGAAAAGGGTTCATCACATTGGTCCCACTCCTCGGTTACCCTAGCAGTCTCTTTTAAGCCCAGCCCTAGGTGTAAGTCTTAAGTAACTTATATAACCTTTTGTTAGGATAAGGTGTCAATTCTCAAGATCAATGCCCCACAAATGACCAAGCCTTCTAGATTGCATCCTTAGTCTATACAAGAACTCAGGCCATAGGTGAGGAAACTCAATTATCTTGTTAATGTGTATCCCAAGCCTATTTATTTTATTATTTTTAAACTTGATTAAAAATCTACAATGGGTTACTGTAGAACAACCACTTTGGGCCATGACCCCCATTAAGAGACACCCACAAATATATGGTCCTATAAAACACCCTGAAAAAATAAATCCAAAATGGCATGAAAATCAAAACATAAGCATCAAGATCCACCAAAATAAGAAATGGGGTGTGAAAACCAATAATCAATATACCTTGATGATAATATTCTCATACAAAACTAAAATCCTCCAACCATTTCTCTCACAAATAACCAAACTTAACCCCCAATTGTGGATAGAACCTCAACATAAGTCAAGATCACCAAGATCAAGGGCATACAATGTATAAAAATAATCACATAATAAGGTTGAGTTTCAAATGACCAAAACTATTGGAAACATCAACAAGTACATCACATGGTACAAGAAAAACATACTTGTCATGACAAGGGCAAAATCCAAAAAAGCCATGATCACTATTACATAGATCTCAATAATCATCCCAACCTTGAAAACTCAACAACTCCACAATGATCTTGAACCCAAAATAATGAGAAAATCAAAGGTGTCTGATATGCATCACCAAAATAGAAAATACTTTACCCCACCTCTCGTAGACAAAATAATATCCTGAATATCCTACCTAAAATTAAATTGAAAAGTGTATAGGTAGCATTCAAGATTAAACCCAAAATCACAAATTTTAAATAACTCTAGAAGCAATTTAGAACATGCTCAATTTAATCTAGTAAGTATCTGTAAGTAAGGGCTATAATGATATAAATATAATCTTAATGCACATCAAATCTTTTAATTAAATACACATGTACGCAACCCATAGACATTAGCATACATTAATGAAAAATTATACCAACACCTTTATTAATCTTTAATTTAATTATAATAAAAAATTGCATTAACTATAAATTAAACCATTTTGATTAATTAATGAACAATTAGGTTGTAATTTTTAATTCCAAAAAAAATAATATCATAATATTGACTAGAGACTCCAAAGAAGATAACAAGCTAAAATCCTACCTAAGTGAGGAGAAGAGGCGCATATGCTGAGCACAAGAGCAATGATATAAAGAGATAAGGAAATAACTAAGTGGTGCTTACAAATAGTGCACAAATAGAGTATAAACACATAATTTTATTAATATACAAAAATAAGCTAAAACATCAAACCAATATTTAATCCATCCAAAGAAACTTGTAAATAAAATCAATGCCCCATTGCTAGATCATAGCAGCGTTCCTTACAGAAAAAAATGATTAAAGGGAGGATGAATTTTCCAAGTTAATGAACAATAGGGTAGGTTGTAGAAATATGGGAAGGTTAGTAGACCTAAGTCCCCCCCTCCTCCCCAAAATGGTGCTAAAACAACACTACGCCACAAAGATAAGGTGCACCAAATACTAGTAAAAAATAGTGGATATAAAATGATAAAATAATGTTACTCCATGATTGGCGACATCAAGAAGGGAGTGCAAGTATGTTAAAAACAATGAACCTAGCAATAGCATTATTAGTTCCTATGGAATACCTAGAACAATGCCATGAAACATTAACTAGAAATTCAAGGAAAGGTCTTTTAAAATAACACCAAAACTACTCCAAAATCTATGACCAAACCATAACCAATAAGATGGCTAAACAAGGAGGAAACTTAATTAAAAAATAGACAAATCAGTGCCAAACACCAAAATAGGAAACATTGCACCAATTAAGTGATTTTTATTTTATTAAAAGAATAGATTATCAATGCTATGAGTAAGATAGCTCAACATTCCAATAACAGGGTTTTGGCAAGGTAATATAACCAAAAGGTTAATCTACCTAAACTCAAAGTAACCAAAGTTCTAGAAAAGTGGTAGAATAAATATTGACAATAGCATGGGTTTAAATAAAATAAGGCCATCTATGATACCAAAATTGAATGAAACAAGGCAACATTTGGAAAGGAACCAGCTCACGTAAATATCCTAGAAAATAGAGAAAAGAAATCAATATCACAAGGAAACTTTAATTAATAAGATGGTGATGGAAATGAGTTGAAAAGATTTTGATTAACCAAAATTTACGCATCACTTAAATGAGATAAAGGTTTTGTCAACAGACACCACCATAGTGAAGAACCTAACGATAATTATAGCAAAAGAAACTATTCACTGATGTATATAATTTTCATACCTACCAAATGATGAACAATTACAAAATAATTAATGACATAAGCACCAAATTTCCAATAGCAAAAAGTGAGAGATTGAGGCTACCCAACCAACTCCACATAATTTTTCCCAAGTTCCTTTTGAGTCTCCAAACAGAAGATCCCCCAATAATGAAAATAAAAGGATACAAAAACAGATAAGAAAACCATTGAATGTCCAAAACTGTTCAATTCCCATTCACGGAAAGAAGTTGAAAACAATTGATTTTTAATTATTTAATCCTTTTCAAATTTTCATTTCAAATAATTATATATTTTATTACTTACATCTTGTGTTGGAAATATTCAGGAATTAACCAAGTTACTGAGAGGGGAGGGGTGAATCAGTAACTCCAAATTTTCTTACAATTACAGATGTAATTTACTTTTAACCTTTGCATACAGAAAGCATGAAACTTAAAAGCATTCACAATAGTGACACATAGATTTGGTTACCTAGAAACCTTCCAAAAGAAAGTAAAACTGGGGTGGGGATGAAACCCACAAAGCTTTAATACTGCAGAATAAAGTTGGCCGGTTAAGGCTTACAATTCGATCACTTCTGATGATTTTCCCTGTTAGGAGCAATAAGGATTGCTAAATCCACCCTGTTAAAGGATTTACAAAACATACAATGAATTATGCACTCGATAAAGAGATTTTACAAAAGACTGTTAAGTCTACCCGGTTAAAGGATTTAGTACTGATTCACCTGTTAGAATGAAACAGTAGATCTCTGGCTTTGCAACTGGATTGCTGATTGAGATTCGCTGATGTACTGATCACCTTCTGTGATGAATTTGTCTTTGTTGTTCCTTATACTGCTGAAGCCTTCTGTAATTTGCTTATCTCTGCCTTTCTTTCTCTTTCACATATATACTTTTTCATACATCTTGACATTTTTACAACATTGTTTATATACAAGTCTTAAAAAATTAATTACAATTATAATTACAAAGTCAGCTTGACAAATAAACATAAGTGCTACTAAGTCGGCCCAAGTATGGTTACTCGGTTCCTGCAAACTGACTCGGTGACTTTCTGATACTCGGCGTCCACTACATTACTCGGCATCGTCATGCACTCGGTAGAAGTGAAGGCACGGTTCATACTGATCACTCGGTAGGTTTTGAACTTGGTAAATACTGGTGACTCGGTAGACATGATGTTACTCGGTTTACACTGTCCTGTTCGGTTTGTACTAACTTGCTCGGTTTGCACTGTCTGCTCGGTTTGCACTGTCTGCTCGGTTTGCACTATCTGCTCGGTTTGCACTGTCTGCTCGGTTTGCACTGTTTGCTCAGTTTGCACTATTTGCTCGATTTGCACTGTCTGCTCAGTTTGCACTGTCTGCTCAGTTTGCACTGTTTGCTCAGTTTGCACTGTTTGCTCGGTTTGCACTGTTTTCTCAGTTTGCACTGTCTGCTCGGTTTGCACTGTCTGCTCGGTTTGCACTGTCTGCTCGGTTTGCACTGACTGCTCAGTTTGTACTAACTGCTCGGTTTGCACTAAGAACACAAATAAGTGTTGTCACTAGTGGCAATTCTGCTTAATGCCAACAATCTCCCCCTTTGGCATTAGTGACAAAAACACTTATTGGCCAAAACTTATATACACGAATCATGCTGAGTTTTATTTTGATCTTTCAAAATTTGTCTTTGTTATAGGGCTTTATACATTGTCTCCCCCTTTCAATGTGCTAACTGTTTCTTATACAAATCTTCTTCTATACATATCTCCCCCTTTTTGACGATAATGCCAAAGGTGCATATACAAGTTATTTACAGAGAGAATCCAAAATTTGATAGAAAATCAGAATGTACCTTCATTATTAGTGCCAGGGTTCTGTCCCAACTTTCTTGCAGGATCTTACATGTTTTTATAGCAATTTGGACTTCTGCAGAGAGTTCAATCATGTGATCTGCTATAGAGAACTGATTGTCATGAATCAATGTTTTGGAATGTTCAATGTGCTTATACATTGTATTCATGATGGGAAGGATCATGTGTTGGATGTCTAGCAGTGTGGACCGGATCCTTGTGTCTTCTTTCAGTAGATCAGACTGCATATTTGATAGGTGTGAGATTTTCATGTGATGAGCAGAGCTTGAACTTGGTTCAAGTTGCAGCTTCTGTATTCTAATCTTCATATCCTCATCCATTTTATTCATTTTATCCTTAACATCCTTTGTGAACTCGGCAATATTGCACAATCTGGCCAAAAGAGAGGTAGCATTCTGATGCAGGAGCATCCTGGGTGTAAGAGCAATCTTGCATCACCCAAAAAATATTTCTATTTTTGTATTCAATAAGGGCTATTTTGTGCAGAGCTGCTATCTTTGGAAAGTTACTATTTTTGGTAATTTTCGTATGTGCTCAAAATGATCTGATTTCTTTCTTGGAGATTCATGTTGGTCATATAAGTCTGCCAGTAAAGTTTCATTGCCAGATCAAGTGTATATTGAAAGATATTGAAGATTTTCGGTATTGGCAGCAGGGTACAGAAACTTTGAACTCAGTTTTGAAGGCTTTAGAGGCCCCGGATGAGGTCAAAAATTTGGGTGACGGGCGCTTTCATGGGTCAAGCCTATAGAGCACTTCATGGCGTTTCTGAAATGGGGTTATAATAGCCGATCGGGTCAACTGGTGATGACTTATGGTCTTCGGAAGTTGGGCCATCTGAAATGGCGAAAAATAATTTTCTTCAAAATTTCTGTTTGGGTTTCAAAGGTTATCTTGAGCCGACTATGATGTAATAAAATGTAAAATAAAATAATTCTAAGTTTGGTCGGCCTTATTGGCTAAAATTTTGGAACCTTCCCAGGCGGTGGATAATTGCCTATATAAGGAAGGCTGTGTTATTGTCTTAGGCAGTTCAGAATAGTTCTGGGTAGTAGATCTGGGTATTGATTTGAGGCTTTGTCCTACAGAATATTGTAAGGGAATGCCCATGTGGCTTTGCATATTGTAATTCTGAAAGTTTGTAATTCCACATTTGTGGAGATAATAAGAAGCCAATTTTCTGTTCTTGCATATTATTGTTGTTGTTTCTCTATTTCTGTTATGTGTTTGTGGTATTAAGGGGAGCACAGGGGAGCACCCTTCATCACATTCGAATAGATAGATTCAATGTTAGACAAAACTGAAGACAATTCTACTTGGTTAATAGCTATGTGCTGAGCAATGTGCTCAAGCACTTTATTGTTGAATCTCTTCTCGGCTCTTTCAACTAACTTTTCTGTCCCGGATGAATCCTCATTGTATTTCTCAACTGCTTCTGCTAATTGTAACAAAACATGTTGGGAGGAGTCTACTTTAATGCCTAATGCATCAGACAAAATGTCCTTAGCATCCTTGATGATTTGATACTCCTTGTCTCTCTCCTCTTTAAGTTTCTTTTCTTTTGCTTTCCTTTGGAGGATCTCACCTATATTTTGCATTTGGTCCGCTGATAGATTTGCAAAATCTAATGTAGGAATTTCTATCTCTTCATCTAGGTCTATATCCTCTACTATATTCTTACCCAAAAATTTTATACTCGGTAGAGCCTTAGGCTTATCTGTACTTAATGCTTTGGTAGTAGTGACAGTAGATAAAGTAGGGCTGGCTATAGAGACTGGCATACTTTCTACTGGAGAGCTTAAAATATTTACACTTGAAGATTCAAAAATTGGAAAACTTACTGTTGGAAAACTTGATGATGCGGGAGACTGCAACTCGGTAGAAGAAATGGTAGCTGCTTCTGTTGTTGCTATGGATGATTGGACAAATGTGGAAGTTGTCACAACCATGCTTGAAGGTGTCTCTGGGCTGGATGTAGAAACTTTTACTGGAGAGGTAGGAAGGGATGCAATGACTTCTGCTGCTATCCTCACAGTATCATCTACCTCAGTGTCTTCTTCTTGTTCATCACTGTCATCTTCAATATATTTTATTATGACTGTTTCAATACTCGGTTGGTGAAGGTGGTATATGTTCTTCCATGTAGCATTTGCAGCCTTCACAACCGATTCAATATTGTTGATCAAAATCAAACAAGTATTGAACTTCAATGTCATCTTATTTTCATTTTCTTTTAATGCCTTCTTTACTTCATCATTATTCAAGCTCGGCATCAACTGTCTCAGGTTTTGATCAAATATGTCTATCACCGTTTTCTTTGCATTGCTCCATCTCATTTTTATTGGATTCAATAGAACTACTGGAACCTGTGGGGCAATTTCTTCAGGAGAGTCTTTCCACTGTCCCATCTTCTCAATAACAGCATCTTCTATTTCCTTCTGTTCTGCTTCCGATCTGGTTTCATATCTTAAGGATTTTATGTTACTTACTCCAGATCCTGATCCGTCTCTAAAGAGTTTGAGCTTTTCTTGAAGGTTTAGAGGAGGCCTTTTGAATACTATGTCTTTATCTACCTTGTCTGCCTTGCCTCTTGTATTTCTCCTTGTAAATACAGCAGTAGGAGGCTTAGGTGCCTTAGTAATAAATACCTTTCCTTTCTTCTTTGCAGGTTCTGGTTCCTCTATTTTCTCATCCTTTTCCTCTTCTTCCTCATCTTTTTCCTCTTTGTCCTTGGTTATCATTTGCATTTTGGCTATCCTCTTCTTTCCTTTGTTTACCGCCTGTGGAAGCTTTATGCTTAGTTCAATTCTCACCTTAGCTTCATCATATGTTCCAAAATATGGAGCTTTGGGATTGACAGGCTGATTAAGAAGAGCTTCAATGATATCCTTGGTTTCATCAATATTTACCTCATAAGGAAGAGGTTTTACATATACATTCCTCAGTTTAACTGCTTGAATATATACATTATCACAATCCACCATAAAACAAATGTCATCTTTGTAATCTTCCACCAACTTCTGTGGAATTCGGAATCTGTCATTCATTTTTTCCTTGAAAGATTCAAAATAATTATCCATGATGCTTTCAAAATTTTCACCCATTTCTGAGATGTATTCATTTATTTCATAGAGGACTGGCACATCTTTTCTCCATACAACTTTTCCTTTAGAAGGGAAGAATTTCAGAACATAGAAGAATAAAAAGACCAATAAGGATCCAAACTTACATGGATTGTTTTTGGAAGTTTTAATGCTTTCCATGTTTTTGTTAAACTGCTTTAACAATAAGTCTGCTAGGTCAAATGTTAAGTTATTCTTGACCACTTTGTATGCTAGGTCAATAGCTTCACAGGAGACACTGTTCTGTCGACTAGAACTGTAAATCTTATGGGCAATAATGTGTGTACCAAACTTCAGTTCAGCATCGGTAATGCTGCTAACTTTCATGCCTCTACCGTCCCACTTGGCTAGGGTTTTCTTCTCTAGTTCCGTCCGACCTAGGGTTTTGGTAGTTTTTGCTTTGTTCAGCATGGGAAGACCGGTGACTTGATGAATCATCTTCTTTGTGATCTCTATAGGCTGCTCAAGCCAAATCTTGCCATCATGTACACGGCTGAGAATATATCTAACCCATTTATCTCGAAAGTTTTGAGGTAGATGTGCAATGTGAACTAAACCTTTATCTTCCAGATGTTTGTGCTCGGGTTTCAGAATACCATCTACACATAGTTCTTCACGCACAATATCTAGTTCTAGGTTCCCCATTTCATGAATTGAACAGTTGAAATGATTGCGCATATCGTTAATAAGTAGTACCTTAGGAGGAATCTGAGATTGAGCTCCGTTCGGATCTAGGGCTGCTGCAATTGCGGGCACGATCTTAAAATCTAGTGCTTTCCATTCCCCTTGGACTAACATATCAGATCCTTTCTTTGCTGAAGTGCTGGATGATGCCATGGTAGCTCACAGAAAATTCCTTTCGCAAAAGTATTGAATCGCTGGGTTGCTCTTGAAATTTTCTGCTCTCAAAGTGCTAAAGGTTCGCGGTGAAGAATGAGTTCGATTACTTGCTTTTTGTTTACAACTCTGTCATTAATGCTCATTTCAAATTAGGGTATGAATTCTGACAGACTGTCACCCACTAAGAATTAATTGCTCGGTAAAGACTTCGTAACTCGGTGAACTCGAGAATTCATATTGCTCCGACCTCGCTCGGTAAAGACGGGTACCGACCTTGCTTGGTGAAGACTGATACCGACCTTGCTTGGTGAAGACTGATACCGACCTCCCTGTGATCTTACTGCATCTTGCATGCTGATTTAGATCTTTCTTTTAATTCGGTTCTGGAACTGCTTGAGATTGGTCTATGAGAATACAGTTCTAGTGCTTTCTTAGAAATTTAGTTTGAGTCGGTAGAGCCATCCATTCCATTACTTGGACTGGATTGCTCGGTAGCTTTAGGAATCCATTTTTGTCTCACCTTTTTCCTGACCTTAGTTGCTTCATTCTTCTTTCCATCTTCAACTTCACTAACATTCATGCAGTTTCTGGCTATGTGACCGAGTTTAGTGCATTTGAAGCATCTTACGGTAGTATCTATTTTCCTTAGATGATGTTTTATGCAATTCATGCCAATGTGTCCATATTCTCTACAGTAATGACATCTACACCAGGTGTTGTAGTCCCATCCAAACATTGCTTTCATAATTTGTTCTGCTGGATTAAATGTCTTGGATCTACACTCGGATGCCTTGTGACCTTGTTTGTTGCACTTGTGACAATTACCTCTGAATCTAGGTTTTTCCCTGCATTCATTTTCTTTGTGACCAGGTTGATTGCAGTTGTAACATTTTCCATTGAATTCTGCTTTTTCATTATTCCAACATTTATTTGAAGTATGTCCTATTTTACCACAATGATTACAAGTAGGTTTTTGATTTCTTTGAGTACCTTGCTTAGAAGATTCGCCTTCTCCTTTGTATCCAAGTCCTGCTTTTCCTTTTTGCCTATGAAGATTTCGCTCATACAATTGATTCAGGTCTTCTTGACTTTTCAGCATTCCTTCATTGATTTGTTTTTCAGCATTTAGGTCATCCACCAATCTTAGATTGATTTCCTTTTCAGATCTTAGTTCTTCTCTTGTGCTTTCTATTTCTGATCTTAGATTCAAAATTTCCTCATTTGTATGAGAGATCTGATCAATTAGGTTTTCTAGCTGAAGGGTTTTATTTTGGACTTCAATGTTTCTTCCATCTAATTCATCTTTCAACTTGTTTTTTTGTTCCAAGATATCACAGAATCTTGTAGAGTGTAGTTCTTGTTCTCTTTTCAATTTTCTCACTTCTTCCTCCAGAGACCCATTCTTTTCTAGGAGTTCTTTGACAGCATTGTTTGCTTCATCTGAGTTATTTGAGGGAAAAAGATCTTCAATCTTTTCTTCAATGTAATTCTGATCATTCATCTGATTTGCAAGTTCCTTCCTTCTTCTTAGGGATTGGGAAAGATGTTCTTTTGCTTCTTTGAGTTTAGCTGTGGCCATTTCTAGATCTAGCTTTTCATTTTCAATCACCTTGTTCAGTTTGAATACCTCCATTGTCCTGGATCTTTGCTCAAGCTAGTTAAGCTTTATCTTGAGAACCAATGCTGCTCTGATACCAATTGTTGGAAATATTCAGGAATTAACCGAGTTACTGAGAGGTGAGGGGTGAATCAGTAACTCTAAATTTTCTTACAATTACAGATGTAATTTACTTTTAACCTTTGCATACAGAAAGCATGAAACTTAAAAGCATTCACAATAGTGACACATAGATTTGGTTACCCAGAAACCTTCCAAAAGAAAGTAAAACTGGGGTGGGGATGAAACCCACAAAGCTTTAATACTACAGAATAAAGTTGGCCGGTTAAGGCTTACAATTCGATCACTTCTGATGATCTGCCCTGTTAGGAGCAATAAGGATTGCTAAATCCACCCTGTTAAAGGATTTACAAAACATACAATGAAGTATGCACTCGGTAAAGAGATTTTACAAAAGACTGTTAAGTCTACCCAGTTAAAGGATTTAGTACTGATTCACCTGTTAGAATGAAACAGTAGATCTCTGGCTTTGCAACTGGATTGCTGATTGAGATTCGCTGATGTACTGATCACCTTTTGTGATGAATTTGTCTTTGCTGTTCCTTATACTATTGAAGCCTTCTGTAATTTGCTTATCTCTGCCTTTCTTTCTCTTTCACATATATACTTTTTCATACATCTTGACATTTTTACAACATTGTTTATATACAAGTCTTAAATAATTAATTACAATTATAATTACAAAGTCGGCTTGACAAATAGACATAAGTGCTACTAAGTTGGCCCAAGTATGGTTACTCGGTTCCTGCAAACTGATTCGGTGACTTTCTGATACTCGGCGTCCACTGCATTACTCGGCATCGTCATGCACTTGGTAGAAGTGAAGGCACTGTTCATACTAATCACTCGATAGGTTTTGAACTCGGTAAATACTGGTGACTCGGTAGACATGATGTTACTCGGTTTACACTATCCTGTTCGGTTTGTACTAACTTGCTCGGTTTGCACTGTCTGCTCGGTTTGCACTGTCTGCTCGATTTGCACTGTTTGCTCAGTTTGCACTGTTTGCTCGGTTTGCACTATTTGCTCAGTTTGCACTGTCTGCTCGGTTTGCACTATTTTCTCGGTTTTCACTGTTTGCTCGGTTTGCACTATTTTCTCGGTTTGCACTATCTGCTCGGTTTGCACTGTCTGCTCGGTTTGCACTGACTGCTCGGTTTGTACTGACTGCTCGGTTTGCATTGAGAACGCAAATAAGTGTTATCACTAGTGGCAATTCTACTTAATGCCAACATCTTGATGAAGGGCGCTCCCCTTAATACCATAAATACATAACGTAAATAGAGAACAACAACAATTTGCAAGAACAAAAAATGGGCTTCTTATTATCTCCACAAATGTGTAATTACAAATTTTAGAATTATAATATGCAAAGCCACATGAGAATTTCCCTTACAATATTCTATAGGAAAAAGCCTAGAATTATTACCCAGAACTACTCCGAACTACTCTGAACTACCCTCAACTGCCCTAGACAACACTATGGGCCTTCCTTATATAGGCAATTTTTCACCGCTTGGGAAGGTTCTAGAAATTTAACCATTAAGGCCGACCAACCCTAGAATTATTTTATTTTTCAATTTATTACATCAGAGTCGGATCAAAACATCTTTTGAAACCCAAACAAAATTTTTGAAGGAAATTTATTTTCTGCCATTTTAGGTGGCCCAACTTGTAGAGACCATAAGTCATCACCCGTTGACCCAATTGACTATTATGAACCCATTTTGAAAAGGGTACGAAGTGCTCTACAATGGTTGAATCAGGAAAGATTCATTTAGCTAAAGTTTAGACCTCATACAAGGCCTCTAAAGCCTTCAAAACTAAGTTCAAAGTTTGTGTACCTTGCTCCCAATACCAAAAATTTTCAATATTTTCAAAACTAGACTTGATTTGGAAATGAAACTTTATGGCCAGGCTAATATGACCAAAATGAACCTCCAGGGAAGAAAATAGAACATTATGAGCTCAAACAGATAACTTACTAAAAATAGTAAATTTCCAAAAATGACAACTCTACACAAGATAGCCCTTATTGAAAAGAAACTAGAAATATTTTTGGGTGATGCAAGATTTCTCTTACACCCAGGATGCTCCTACATCAGATACCCAATGTAATTTGAGAAGTGACCCTATCACATCTTAGATATGTAGAGGAAAACCAAGATGGTTAACCTCCTCCTTTGTCAGCCATGATGAATCTTCAATAGGTCATCCTTTCCATATAACCAGATATTATTCATATGTCTTGTTCCTTATGCTTCTGCCAAAATGAGTATCCATTATATCCTTGACCTTCTTGGTAGCTAGAGTAGTTGGTGGAATAATCCACTATGCTTCTATGATCTCATCTTCAACACCCCCTTCATGATACTCTGTCAAATCTAAAATGTTAAATACTAGTGAAATATTTAGTTCGGTAGGAAATTCTGCCTCATAAGCATTTCCTAAATCATGCTTCTTTAGTATCTTACATGGTCCAAACTTCTTCATTTTCAACTTGCTATATGTACCAACTAAAAATTTCAACTTCCACAAATGAACCATGACTTCATCTCCAACCTAAAATTCCCTATGGTTTTTTTTCTCATCTGCCTTAGCCTTATACTATGCATTCATCTTGGTAATATGCTTCCTCACCTCCTCATGGATGTTCTTCAAGTGTTCTACAAAATCCTCAGCTTCAGTACTACTTATCTCTCCTTTATCTATCTTCCTCCAATTAGATGCATTTCTGGGACTACTTCCATATAAAATATGTAATGGTGATTTACCAGTGCTCATGTTGACATAATTATTGTATGCAAATTCAACCTGTGGTAAAATCAAATCCCATCCTATTATCTTGTCTCCAACTAAACATCTCAGCAAATTTCCCAAACTCCTATTCAACACCTTTATCTATCCATCAGTCTGTGGATGATGTAATAAACTAAAATTCAAATATGTATTCAAATTCTTCCACAATGTACACTCGAAATATCCAACACACTTAGTGTCTCGATCTGAAACTATGCTATTTGGAAAACCATGTAGTCTCACCACTTCTATGAAAAATAATTCTTCTACATGAACAACATCATTAGTCTTCTTGCAGGGAATGAAATGTGTCATCTTTGGAAATCTATCAACCACCATAAAAATTGAATCATGTCCTCACTGCATCCTCGATAAACCAAGAAAAAAATCCATACTGATATCCTCCCATGGCTTCTCTAGTACAAGTAATGGTTGATACAACCTTATATTCTACTTCACTCCTTTTTCCATCTGACATACTCTGCAACTCTGTATAAACCTCTTGACATCTTGCTGTAACTATGGCCAATAATAGTTCTCGCTAACCAAAGCAAGGGTTTTATCAGGACCAAAATGTCCATCCAATCCTCTACTATGCTTCTCGTTGATGAAATTATCCCTCATAGAACTTCATGGAATACAAAAATGACTCCCTTTGAATAGCATACTATCCTATATAATGAAATCCAACCACTTTGTTCTATCTAAAGTAATAGGTTTTGTACAAGCTTTCCAAGCTTCTCTAAAATCAGGATTCTCTACATAAAAATCTTGAGTTCCTTGAACCCAACCACCTCAATCTACATCTCTATCAGTAATAGTTACCTTCTTCTAAGTGCATCTACAACCATGTTAGACTTTACACTCCTATTTTGTAAAACAAATGTATAACTCTACAAAAACTCAACCCATTTCAAATGCCTTTAATTCAACTTTCCTTAACTATTCAAATATTGCAAAGCTTGATGACTAGTATACAAAAATAACTCTTTAAGAAGAAGATAGTGTCTCCACTTCTTCAATGTCTGAACTATAGCATAAAATTCTTGATCATAAACAAAATATTTTCTCTTGGCATCATTTAACTTCTCACTGAAATAAGCAACAAGATTACCTTCTTGACTCATAGAAGCTCCTATTGTAGTACCACTAGCATCACAATCTACTTGAAACACCTTATTAAAATTTGGAAGTGCTAAATAGGTTGTTCTGTAACTTTTTGTTTCAATAGTTTAAAACTCGTAGCTACCTCATTACTCCACTTGAACTTTTTTCTATCCCCTATCATTGTTTCAGTCAAGGGTCCATAAATACTACTAAAATTGCTAATAAAATTTTTGTAAAATCTGGCCAAACCATGAAAAAATCTTATCTCAGTTGTACTCCTTGGAGTAGGCTATTCAAGGATAGCCTTCACTTTCTCTAGGTCCATTTATAGACCTTCTACTAAAACTACAAATCCCAGATACACTAACTCCTTCTTCACAGAACTGTACTTCTTCAAATTAATCAACAATTTCTCTTCCCTTAACTTCTCAAACACCATACAAATATGCATCATATGCTCCTCCAATGTCTTACTAAAGATTCATTCCTATCATCTAGATAAACAATGACAAAATTACCCAAAAATTCTCTTAGAACCTCGTTCATGAGCCACATGAAAGTTCTCGGTGCATTGGTTAGCCAAAAAGGTATGACTAACCACTCATATAGTCCTTCCTTTGTCTTGATGGTAGTCTTCTATTCATCTCCTTCTCTGATTCAAATCTGATGATATCCACTCTTCAGATCTATCTTTGAGAAATACATAGGTCCACTCAAATAGTCTGTAATATCATCCATTCATGGCAATAGAAACCTATACTTGATTGTGATCTTGTTTTTTACCCTAGAATTTGTACACATCCTCCATTCTCCATTCTTCTTCTTTGTTAATACTGTTGGTACAACACATGGACTCAGGCTCTTCTAAATCAATCCCTTCTATAAAAACTCATGTACTTATTTGTTCAACTCTTCACTTTTTGCTGGTGTCATTTTGTGTGCTGCCTTATTCAAAAAAATCACTCTTGTAATCAAGTCCATTTGATGACTGATCTTCCTTAATGGTGGTAATCCATCAGGTACATTATTAGAAAAAATAGCTTAAAACTCATTCAACAAATCTGCAACTTCTACATGTACATCTTCTACTTCCTATTTACCAACTTTTGGAATTATATCAAAACATACATGCTCATGCCTCATACCCTCTAGGAATTTTCTTCCATCAACAAAAATTATTCTTGCATTACCACATACCTTTTCTTCTATGTCCTTCAATAGTTTTAGTTTATGTCACACTCCATCCTTTGTCAGGAAATAAGTATTTGCATGACCATCATGTACAACATGCCTGTCAAAGTGCCATAGTCTACTTGACAACATATGGCATGCATCCGTAGGTATGATATCACATAGTACCTCATCACGATATCCACCAATTTTGAACTTCACTAGGCATTGTTCACTGACCATGACCTTGTGGTCATTCTGTATCGATGTAATCTGATATGAATGTGGGTGTTCCTATGTCTTGACCTTCGACTTAGTGACCATCTCTTCTACCACCAAATTGTTAGTGCTTCCACTATCAATAATCACATCACATTCTAAAGATGCTAAAAGATGAAACTATGTTCGATGGAAGCCTCCACTTCCAGAACCTTTACCTCTTCCTCTTCCTCTCTGATCTCTATTATTTTGATCATAGAAATGATTGGAATTATTTCCTCTCTAATTCCAACTGCTACTAGCTTCATCCTTCTTTTTCAAATTTTCATTTCGGCCTCCATATGACCATCCACTAGATCTTCCACCATGACCTCTTCCATTTTGTCTGCTCTCAAACTTCTAGTTCAAATTTTCCTCTACTTTTAGGAAAAAATTGTATGCCTCTTCAATACTATTCATTCAAACCAAATTCAACTCTTCTTGAATGCTCAGTCTCAACCCATTAAGGTAATGGGAAACTTTCTCCTTCTCAGCTTCTGCATGACCTATTCTGATGAGGAGACAATAGAATTCCTCTGTATACTCTTAAATAGATCTTCCTTCTTATTTCAAACCTTGCATTTTCTTCAGTAGATCAAGCTCATAATCAAAAGGAATGAATTGTCTCTTTAATTTATCCACCATCTGATCCCATCTTGTGATTTTATCCTTTCCTCTTCTATTTTGCGCCAATTGAATCTCTTACCACCAAATCTTCGCATGACCCTTAAGTCTGGCCTTCGCAAACTTGACCCAATCAGGATCATTGATATCTTCATACTCAAAATACTCTTCTAATTCATTGATCTTGTCGATCAATTCCTCTGGGTTAAGATTTCTTGAAAATGTAGGAACCTCAATCTTAGGTCTTTCCCAATCTTGGAAATGGCTTGAAAAAGTATTTATTCCTCTTGCTTCATAATTTTTCCTTCTTCTTCTTGATTAGAATTTCCTTCTTTAGATTTTTACACATTTTTATCTCTAACATTAAGATCTATTCATCTGTGAATATCCTCTTGCACTTCTTGCACTTGTCTTTGGAGTGCTCTAACCTCAGGTGTCACACCACTAGCTCTTCTGTCACGTCCCTTCATGGAAGAATTTTTGCGCTGCTCGTTAAAACCCTAACCACGGTCCTAGTATAAACTTCCTTATAGTTGGTGATCTATCTACACACTCAAGAACTACCGCTATGATACCACTTGATGAAGGGTGCTCCCCTTAATACCACAAATACATAACAAAAATAGAGAACAACAACAATTTGCAAAAACAAAAAATGAGCTTCTCATTATCTCCACAAATGTGAAATTACAAATTTCAAAAATTACAATGTGCAAAGCCACATGGGCATTTCCCTTACAATATTATGTAGGAAAAAGCCTTGAATTATTACCCAAAACTACTATGAACTGCTCCAAACTACTCTGAATTTCCCTAGACAACACTATGGGCCTTCTAAATATATAGGTAATTTTCCACCACTTGGGAAGGTTTCAAAAATTTAGCCATTAAGGCTGACCAACTGTACAATTATTTTATTTTTCAATTTATTATATTAGAGTCAGCTCAAAACATATTTTGAAACCCAAACAAAAAGTTTGAAGGAAATTTATATTGCACCATTTTAGGTGGCCCAACTTTCAGAGACCATAAGTAATCACCCATTGACCTGATTGACTATTATGACCCCATTTCAAAAAGGGCACAAAGTGCTCTAAAACATTTGAGTCAAGAAATAATCATTCAACCAAAGTTTCAACCTCATTTGTGGCCTCTAAAGCCTTCAAAATTGAGTTCAAAGTTTATGTACATTGTTGTCAATACCAAAAAATTTCAATATCTTCAAAACTAGACTTGATTTGGTAATGAAACTTTACTGGCATGCTAATATGACCAAAATGAACCTCCAAGGAAGATAATAGAATATTATGAGCTCAAATGGAAAAATTACTAAAAATAGTAAGTTTCCAAAAATAGCTGATCTGCAGAAGATAGCCCATATTGAAAAGAAACCAAATATATTTTTGGGTGATGTAAGATTGCTCTTACATCCATAATGCTCTTGCATCAGACACCTAGGGTAATTTGAGAAGTGATCCTATGATGTCTTAGATGTGTAGAGGAAAACCAAGATGGTGAACCTCCTCCTTTATCAACCATGATGATTCTTCAATAGGTTGTCCTTTCCATTTGACCAGATATTCTTCATATGTTTTGTTCATTTTGGACTGAAAATGCCGAGACAAAGAAAACCCAGAAATATTTTGTCTTTCCAATGGTAGGTAGGCTTTGACCCTCATAAAAGGTCAAAAGCTACATTCTTAATTTGAAGGTCTCTGACATTGTTCACAAATCTCAAATGTTCATTGAAAAGCATATCCAAATTCGCTCTCAGATTCAAAATTCTACACTTGTACCTACAAGAAAATGGGGGTTTTGTTTGTATGTGGGGTTTTCCTTGGTCAAACCCCAATTTAAGAATTAACCTTAAAATTGAATTGAAATGTAGTGTGCATAAACAAAGAAATTGAAACAATTTACCTTGCTTATGTTGAAGTCCTTGTAGAGTATTCAAATCCTCAAATCCACAAGTAGGAATGCTTTAATGGCTGTAGAATGAATGTAGTATATCTCAAATCAATGGCATTTGATCTTCAACACCAATCTTGAATTGATCTTTGTATATGAGGAGACTTGGGTGAATGTAGAAGGATGGATCTTCAAGGGGGCTCCAAAGAGATTTAATCCTTCAATGGCTAACAATGGATCTCCTTGCTGGATGAATGCTTGAACACTTGAATGCTTGAAGGCTTGATTGAATACTTGAATTCACTTCCTTTCACTTGAGAGCTCGCTCATGAAATTTTTGAAGATGAGATGTGAATAATGGATGTTGAAAATGAGAGAGGAAGACCTCCTTTTATAGTGAACTAGGGCACAATCCTCTAGAGGGGCCACCTTGGAGAATTAAATCTCAATTAGGTCCTAAACTTTATAAAATTTACCTAGATGAAATGTAATTTTAGGATTTACCATTTTGAAACCCGAAATGGCCGACCCAGAGGCAGGAAAACAAATATCCCTAAAACCCAACACCCAAAAATCAAGGAAACTTGAAATCTGGATAGGGGGTCAAGGATGAGGTTGGAACTAACCAGGTCAGGGTTGAGTTCAATCTTGATGAGGTCAGGATAGAGGTCAACTTTGACCCCACAAGGTTGACTTTGATCTTATGGTCAAAAACCTTAGGATCATGACCCAAAATGTTATGAAATGCAGACATGAAGTAAAAAATGGGTGTAGAAGGAAGTAGAATAGGGGGAAAAGCTAGATACATGTAAAGACCTAATCAAGGCACTTAACATGACCCCAGAGCACTTAAGCAGAGGGCTAAATATTGTTATCACGAAAGTGCTTCCATTTTAAGATGATACAGTTATATGTACCAACTGGAAATCACTCATTCCACAAATGAACCATGACTTCATTTGCAACCTAAAATTCTTTATTCCTCCTTTTCTTATCTTCCTTAACCTTATACTATGCATTCATCTTGGTAATATTCTTCCTCACCTCCTCTTGGACGTTCTTCAAGTGTTCTTTAAAATCCTCAGCTTCAGCACTACTTATCTCTTCTTTATCTATCTTTCTCAACTCAGATGGATTTTTGGGACTACTTCCATATACAAATATGGAATGGTGATTTACCAATGCTCCTATTAACAAAATTATTGTATGCAAATTCTATCTATGGTAAAATCAAATCCCATCCTGTTGGCTTGTCTCCAACCAAACATCTCAGCAAATTTCCTAAACTCCTATTCACCACCTCTATCTGCCCATCAATCTATGGATGGTATGATGAACTGAACTTCAAATTTGTCTTCAAATTCTTCCATAATGTGCACTAGAAATATCCAATAAACTTAGTGTCTCGATCTTAAACTATGCTCTTTGGAAAACCATGTACTCTCACCACTTTTGTGCAAAACAATTCTGCTACATGAACAACATCATTGGTCTTTTTGTAGGGAATGAAATGTGCCATCTTTAAAAATCTATCAACCACCACAAAAATTGAATCATGTGCTTGATGCGTCCTCGGTAAACCAAGAATAAAATCCTTATTGATATCCTCCCATGGTTTCTCTTGTATATGTAATGGTTGATACAACCCTATAATTTTTTTTACTCCTTTCACCATCTGACATACTCTGTAACTCTGTACAAACTTCTTGACATCTTGCTACAACTGTGGCAATAATAATTCTTGCAAATCAAAGAAAGGGTTTTGTCACAACAAAAATGTCCAGCCAATCCTCCACTATGATTCTCCTTGATGAGATTCTCCCTCTTCTAACTTAGTGGAATGAACAATTGACTCCCTTTGAATAACATACTATCCTGTATGATGAAATCCAACCACTTCATTCTCTTTAAAATAATAGGTTCTATACAACCTTTCTAAGCTTCTCCAAAATTAGGATCTTCTGCATACAAATTCTTGAGTTCCTTGAACCCAACCACCTCAAGTTGCATCTCTGTCAGCAATAGTTTCCTTTTGCTAAGAACATCTTCAACCCTGTTAGACTTTCCACTCCTGTGTTTCAAAATATATGTATAACTCTGCAAAAACTCAACCCATTTCAAATGCCTTTGATTCAACCTTCCTTGACTATTCAAATATTGCAAAGCTTGATGATGAGTATACAAAAAAAACTCCTTATGAAGGAGATAGTTTGTCCACTTCTTCAATGCCTCAACTATAGCATAAAATCCCTTATCATAAACATAATATTTTCTCTTGGCATCATTTAACTTCTCACTAAAATAAGCAATAGGTTTCCCTTCTTGATTCATAATAGCTCCTATTACAGTACCACTAGCATCACAGTCTACTTGAAACACCTTATTAAAATCTAGAAGTGCTAAAATAGGTTGTTTTGTAACTTTCTATTTCAACAGTTTAAAAATCTTATCTACCCGATTAGTCCACCTCAACTCTTTTGTATCCCCTCTCATTGTTTTAGTCAAGGGTCTACAAATACTACTAAAATTCCTGATAAATTTTCTGTAAATGCTAGCCAAAATATGAAAAGATCTTACCTTAGTTGCACTCCTTGGAGTAGGCCATTCAAGGATAGCCTTCACTTTCTCTGGGTCCATTTTTAGACTTTCTAATGAAACTAAAAATCTCAGATGCACTAAATCCTTCACAAAACTGCACTTCTAAAAATTAATCAACAATTTATCTTCCATTAACTTCTAAAACACCATACAAATATGCATCATATGCTCCTCCAATGTCTTACTAAAGATCAAAATATCATGTAGGTAAACAATGAAAAAGTTACCCATAAATTCTTTCAGAACCTCATTCATGAGGAGCATGAAAGTGCTCGGGGCATTGGTTATCCCAAAATGCATGACTAACCACTCATACAGTCCTTCCTTTATCTTGAAGGAAGTCTTTCATTCATCTCCTTCTCTGATCCAAATCTAATGATATGCACTCTTTAGATCTATCATTGAGAAATACATAGCTCCACTCAAACAGTCTATAATATTATCCATTTTTGGTAATAGAAACCCATACTTGATTGTGATCTTGTTTATTTTTCTAGAATATGTACACATCCTCCATTATCCATTCTTTTTTGGAGATAAGAATTTAGGTACAACACATAGACTTAAGCTCTCACAAATCAATCCCTTCTATAACAAATCATGTACTTGTCTGTTCAACTCTTCACTTGCTGTTGGTGTCATTCCGTGTTGCCTTATTTGGAATACTGGCTCTTGGAATCAAGTCCATCTGATGACCGATCTTCCTTAATGGTGGTAATCCATTAGGTACATTATCAGATACAATATCCTAAAACTCATTCAACAAATCTACAAATTCTACAGGTACATCTTCTACTTCCTATTTACCAACTTTTGGAATTATAGAAAAACATACATGCTCATGCCTTATACCCTCTAGAAATTTTCTTCTATCAAAAAAATTTATTCTTGCATTACCACATACCTTTTCTTCTGTGTCCTTTAATGGTTGTAGCTTATGTCACACTCTATCCTTTGTCATGGAATAGGTATTCACATGAGCATCATGTACAACACACCTATCAAACTATCATGGTCTACCTTACAACATATGACATTCATCCATAGGTATGATATCACATATTACCTCATCACGATATCTACCAATATTGAACTTCACTAGGCACTCTTCACTCACCATGACCTTGTGGTCATCCCATATCTAGGCAATCTATTATGGATGTGGGTGTTTCTACATGTTGAGCTTCAACTTAGTGACCATCTCTTCTAACACCAAACTTTCAGTGCTTCCACTATTGATAATCACATCACAACACTTATCCTCAAACTTGTACCTAGTGTGAAATAGGCTCCTCCTTTGCTCAGGTTCATTCTCACTACTCAACATGACTCTTCTATTAATTAGCATTTCTGGTCTTTTAGCATCTCCAGAATGTGATGTTCTGACATTTTCATCTACATGTGCAACTCTAGTCTAGCCTTCATTACTCTTATCTATCCTTCCTTGGCATTGAGGACATTCAAATTTCCTATGACCTTCTTCTCCATAATGAAAACATGTTCCACTGAAGCCTCCTCTTCTAGATCCTTGTCCTCTTCCTCTTCCTCTCTAATCTCTATTATTCTGATCATAGAAATGATTGTAATTGTTTCCTCTTTGATTCTGACTACTACTAGTCTCATATTTCTTTTTTGGATCTTCATTTCAACTTCCATATGACCATCCACCAGATCTTCCATCACGACCTCTTTCATTTTGTCTGCTCTCAAACTTCTTGTTCAACTTTTCCTCTACTTTTAGGGAAAACTGGTATGCCTCTTCAATATTGTTCATACGAACCAAATTCAACTCTTTTGCAATGCTTAGCCTCAACCCATTAAGGTAATGTGAAACTTTCTCCTTGTCAGCTTTTGCATGGTCTGTTCTGATGAGGAGTCGATAGAATTCCTTCGTATACTCTTGAAGAGATCTTCCTGCTTTCTTCAAACCTTACATTTTCTTCAGTAGATCAAGCTCATAATCAATAGGAAAGAATTTTCACTTTAATTTATCCACCATCTAATCCCATCTTGTGATTTTATCCTTTCCTCTTCTATTTCCTTCCAATTGAAACTCTTGCCACCAGATTTTTGCATGACCCGATCAAGATCCTCAATATCTTCATACTTAAAATATTTTTTTAATTCATTGATCCAATTGATCAATTCCTCTGGGTTAAGATTTCTTGAAAATGTAGGAACCTCAATCTTAGGTCTTTTCCTGATCTTAGAAATAGCTCAAAAAAGCCTTTCTTCCTCTTGGTTCATAATTTCACCTTCTCTTTCTTGATCAAAATTTCCTTCTTTGGATTCATCATTGCTTTCATATCTAACATTAAGATTCATTCCTTTGGGCATCTCTTCTTGCAATGCTCACACTTTTCTCTGGAGTGCTCTAACATCTAGTGTCACACCACCATCTCTTCTACCATGTTCCCTTTGCGGAGGCATTTCTGTCCAACTCACTGAAACCCTAACCATGGTCCTGGTGTAAACTACATCATAGTTGGCAACCTATCTACACACTCAAGAACTTCCACTCTGATACCACTTGATGAAGGATACTCCCCTTAATACCACAAATACATAACAAAAAATGGGCTTCTTATTATCTCCACAAATGTGGAATTACAAATTTAAAAATTACAATATGAAAAGCTACATGGGCACTTCCCTTACAATATTCTATAGGAAAAAGCCTCGAATTATTACCCAAAACTACTCTAAACTGCTCTGGACTACCCTAAACTGCCCTAGACAATACTACGAGCCTTCCTTATATAGGTAATTTTCCACCACCTAGGAAGGTCCCAGAAATTTAGCCATTAAGGTTGACCAACCCTAGAATTATTTTATTTTTCAATTTATTACATCAGAGTCAGCTCAAAAAATCTTTTGAAATCCAAACAAAAATTTTGAAGGAAATTTATTTTCTACCATTTTAGGCGGCCCAACTTTCAAAGACCATAAGTCATCACCCATTGACCCGATTGACTATTATGACCCCATTTTAGAAAGGGTGTGAAGTTCTCTACAATGCTTGAATCAAGAAAGCTTCATTCGTCTAAATTATTGACCTCATCCAGGGCATCTAAAACTTTCAGAACTGAGTTCAAAGTTTCTATACCCTGCTGCCAATACTAATAATTTTTAATATCTTCAAAACTAGACTTGATCTAGTAATGAAAATTTACTAGCAAGTTAATATGACCAAAATGAACCTCCAGAGAAGAAAATAGAACATTATGAGCTTGAACGAAAAACTTACTAAAAATATTAAATTTCCAAAAATAGCATCTTTGCACAAGTTAGCCCTTATTGAAAAGAAACCAAAAATATTTGTGTGTGATGCAAGATTTCTCTTACACCTAGGATGCTCATATATCACTTCTATTTTATAAAAATGAATTTCATAGTTAATAGGAGGAAAGTCTACTAAGAAACCACTTTTAGATAGCATTATTGAAACCAAACACATGATATTATAAGTGAATATAATAAAATTGGCTTTTTCGGCTTGCGAAATCTGATTTGTTCAGTGTTCTCTCCACTCTCCAGCGATGGGCTTCCTGAGAAGCTTTCGCCCATTGGATTAACTTGCTTGGCCTAGTTTATAATTCCCCTTCACATTTATTTCCCCTATTCTTTTGTATTTACTCTATGTAGCTATGGAGGTTGGCTCTAATGGTGGTGGTATTAATCCATTGCAAACCAATTCCTCCTATAATTCTAAATCACCTCTAGAGAAAACATTTAGTGAGGTAGCTATGGCATCACCACTAGTCTTGATGGATGCCCGATTTTTCCCTAGCAATGGAGATAGATCACTTTCAGGAGGTAAGGATGCTGGAGACTATTTGGATTCCATTTTGATTTCTCGTAATGAAACTATGCTTAAAGAAATTGATCAGGAAAAGGGTAGGCTAAAGGAAATAGTTGTCTTCTTTGCATGTGTTGATATTGAGAAATGTCCAACTAGAAAGTTCATGGATGACTGGTTTCATAATTATTGGAATTTAAAATTAGGTCTACGTATCTCTTTTTGTAGACAAATACAGAAGGTTTTTTTCTTTCTTTTCTTTGGTAATCATGAAACTCAAGCTTCAATTTTGAAGAGGCAATATTGGTCAGTTAGAAAAACCTCTTTCTATGCCCTTGAATGGTCTCCTGAGGCTGTCAATGAAGAAATTCTGGCATTATCGTGCCCTAGGTGGTTTTTGGTTAAAGAGGTTCCTCCATTTCTTTGGCATTTTATCACACATCTTCTTGAGCCCTTTGGAAACCTAATAATAATGGATGACTCAACCCGTTTGGTGCCAGACCTAGATGCTTGTGTTCTTGTGTCTATCAAACCTTCTATTGACATTCCCAAATTCCTTATTATTAATATTATGGCAGAGGATTTTAAATGCCCTATTGAAACCCTAGGTGGGCTCAATGCTTGTTTTTTGTGCAAAAAAGGACATATCTGCAAGGATTTCCCTATTTTCAAATGGGGTAAACAATAAGCTAAACCCATCAAGAACTAGAAATCTACCATGAATCCACCTTTAATTGATAATTTAGGAATAAGGAGGTTAGTATTCCTACTAATCCTACTTGCTCCAAAATGTTGTAAGACATAACTACTCCTAATAATGTGCCTAAGGATCCCCTCTCTATTCCTCACAACTCCTCTATTTCTATGGATGTTGACACCCAAGATGGGTTCCAGATGGTTACCAGCAAATCTAATAAATGTAGGAAGAAGCAAGCTCAACCTGGGTCTGAGAACCTAAAAGATGCTCTAACTAAAACCCATGTGAATACCATATCTATGGGAACCTCCTCACCACCTTTGAATAATTCTTCCTTAGTTAACTCTATGGTTAAAAGTTTACAAAACTTCTCTAGCTACAACAACTAGAGTAAGGATAGGATCGAGGCTAAGGTGAATCCTCCCAGCTCCTTGGATCTTATTTCAGTCTCCTCTCATAGTCTTAAACATACTCTTTCTTATTGTAACAATTTACCCCCTAAGAAGTTAAAAGAAATTGATAATGATTATTCTATTGAAGCTATACATGTTGATCATAACAAAGTTTTTGATCTGATGGCATTACAACTCTCTTAGTTTTTTCATAATTTTGGCCCCACTATCTCTCCTCTTCCTCAGAGCAGAGACTTTGAAGATGGTTCTCAAGTGGGGGTTGAGGATGTTGAAGATACTAGTTTAGTTAAACCCGCAAGGTGTGGGAGGCTTTTGGGCTCAAAAAACAAAAAATCTACTAATGATAGTAAACATGATGTGTCCTTTGATCCTTACAGTGATATTTGCAGCAATAAAGAGGCCAAGAATATTTAATGCTTCTTTGTTTCTCCATGGTTGTGGTTAAGCTTCATAGGTTTCTTAAATATTTAATTGTTATCATGAAATTTTTATCTTGGAATGTTAGAAGTCTGGAGTCCCTAGACAAAAAATAGATTATCAAATGCTTTTTATATTCTCATAAAAATGTTGATTTCTTTATGATTCAAGAACTTAAATCAATTGGTTTTACTCTTCAAGTCAATATGGACTTTATATGGAAAGACTCTGTCAAAGTGTTTTCTGATCAACCCAAAGGCCATGGTGGAGTTGACCTTTTGGCTTACCCCAAGTGGGAAAACTTCATCACTTCTCAAGGGGTGTCCCCCTATAATAGAGTTGCTTGGATTACTATCAATTTTTAAGGGTTTTGTTATAAGTATTTGTTCCATTTATTCTCCTAATGACTACAGTGAACGTGATTCTCTTTGGAGTTGGCTTGCTTCTCTTCCTCATATCTCTTAGCTATTTGGGGGAGACTTCAACATGATTGAAGCTCAAGAGGATAAATTAGATGGTCTTCCCATTGAATGGAAAGGCACTGAGAATTCTCATTGAGATAATTTTAAAAGGTTTAAAAATATCTTTGATCCCCTTTCTGGCAAAACCAGCTCCTCTCCCCGGCCTTGGTTTACTTGGTTAAATTTTCAACAGGGGAACAATAGGATTTATTCTAGACTAGATGGATTTTATAATAGCCAAAATTTCTTCTCTTTACTTTTGGATGACCAAGGTAGGCTTGTTAATGTTTTCATGGCTTCCATCTTTGATCACCTCCCTTCTATTTCATAGTTTATCCTGAATGGATTGTCCCCTCACTCTAAGCCTTTTGACAGTAAATTCCTACTCAACACCTCCCTTCTCAAAGAATTTGATATTCTTCCTTCCATTAATATTATTAGATCACTGAATAAAAATGATAAAAACCTTGTTTCTCACATTCGGAGATGGAACTATAATATCTCCTCCTGGAAATTTTTTTTGCAAACTATTGGTCAAAAAAGGGCCAAGGATTTTAGATCTTTTGAGAAACACCTTTCCTCCCATCTTTGTACTACTGAAACTAAAGAAAAGGCTCACCCTAATGATTCAATCTATTCCTCCAAAGTTTATGCTAGTAGAGATGCTCTTAGATCACATCATCATGTCAAGAATAGAGGGACTCATATTAGATCCAGGATCCACTGGATGAAGGATGGTGATAGGGGATCCAAATTATTCTTCATTTACTAGAAACATAATCAGTCTAGAGAGAACATTAATAGAATTATTATTGAGGAACAAGTGATTTATGTCCCTGATGTGATCAAGGAGGCTTCTATTTCATTCAACCAAAACGTTCTTTCCTCTGAAGATACTGATGAAGCCACAACTTTACGAGATAAATGTAGAAACATTATACACCACAAAATTCTAAATGAGGATAATTTACTTCTTCAATAGGAGATCTCCTTAGAAGAGATTGAATCTACCATCAAAGCCCTTAAGAATGTAAATCTCCTAGTCTGGATGGACTTCCTATTGAGTTTTACAAAGCCAACATGGTTTGGATATGCAAAGATTTGAAAGAAATGTATTCTGAAGCTATTGTTAATGTATCCTTAGGTGACTCCATCAATAGGGGTATTATTAAACTCACCTCTAAGGATAGTAACCAAGATTTTATTAATAACTAGACACCTATTACCCTCCTTAATGTATACTATAAGATTATGGAAAAAATTCTAGCCACTCAGCTTCAAAAGATCCTCCCTAAGTTTATCTGCCTAACTCAAACTGGTTTTATTAAAGGTAGATATACTCTTGAAAACCTTATCACTAGTTAGGAAGCCATGGCTTGGTCTAGAACCTTGTTGGAAAGTTGTATATACTAGTGTATATGACTTGATATAGTGTTTCCATCATGGTAACAAAGTCATATAATAGTTTGGAGTTAGCGCACTTGATGTAAAGATTAGAATTTAGTTAAGTGTTGAAGATTGGTCAGTGTATAGAGTTCCTAGAGCTCAAAGCATCAATGCACATGTGTACAGATGAATTATTGTATGTGCCCTGGAAGTTAAGTTTGTTATACTATACTCATGCTTAGTCTATGAGCGCATAAGAAAATGTGCAAGGATGAGAAAGTTACAGTCAGATGAAGTTGCATAGCCAGTGTGTGCCAACAGAGAATAGAGCATGGAACCAACAGTTAGTATTTTGGTTCGCAATTATAATGTAATGTTGTAAATGCTATGTGCCCATTGTATTTAGGTTTCCAACATGTTTATATGTATAATTGTAAGCATTCTTAAGCCAATTCATTTGGAAGTGTTGTTTGTAATTAGTTATAGGGCTGACCTAATTATGTATTTTGTATGAGTGTATAAATATAAGATGCACCCATTGTATTTAGTATGGATGTTGAAATATAGTTGAGATATGTAAAGAAAAAGTATGCGAAGAGTCAAGAAGATGTATTAGAGATTTTCAAGAGGTCAAAGCATCAGTGCATCAAAGGAACTGATTTGAAAAGTAGTGTCATAGTGACAATTCACCTGGAGATATAGTGTGTATCTGAGATCAAAAGGTTGTAGCCTTCACCATTTGAGTAGTGAGCTCTAGGATAGTGATTCCACTCCCCTAATAGGGATTATTGTAATAGGGTCCAACCCTTAACAAGGTCTACTATACTTAAAGCATTGTAAAGCTACTCCTAATAGGGTAAAGGATCTTCTAACAAGCATCACAAAACACTAGTGTAGAATATTAGTGGGTGTCAATTCCCACTAGGGTTTTTACCTATTTGGGTTTCCCCATAATCCTATTGGTGTCACGTGTTGATTTCATGTTTCATGTTTATGTGAATGTTTATTTCAATGCTTAAGCATTTAAGTTCAACATAAAGATTAAAGTGAAAAGTTAAAATATAGTGAACACTGATTCACCCCCCCTCTCAGTGTTCCCATTCCTAACATTTGGTATTAGAGCTCTGGTCCTCGGAAAATAAGTTTAACCACTTGAGGAGATCATGGATAAAGTAGAATGAAACATTTGAAAAGAAATCTTCAATCTTCTCTTGAAGACCTAGACAAGTCAAAGAGATAATCTGAAGAACTAAGGGATACACTCAGTGATGCTCAATTACTCATCAAAAAGATAAGGAAAGAGTTGAAAGAATGCTCTACCAGTGATCTAGGAACAATGGTCAAGAAGCTAAATGAAGAAAATAAATCCTTAAAAGAACAACTTGAAGAGTTTGATGATAAGTTCACTAACAATCAGGAAGTCTACAATGAACAGATCAAAGAGAACCTTCAGTTGAATGAAGAACTAAGGCAAGAAAATGTGGAAATCTTGGAGCTAAGGAATAGGAAAGAAAGATTGGAGTCTAAATTGAAAGCTACAAAGAATCATATTGACAAATTACACACCAGTTCTGATTTGGTAGAATCTCAATTGTATGCAAGAAGAGCCAAAGGAGACACTAGTTGTATTGGATACAATGAAGCACAAAATCAAATTGACAAGATGAAAGAAAAAAAAGATTCACAAAAGGACTCTACTGATGTTGGAAAGACTGAAGATCAAACCAAAGATAATGGTGGACCACCTAAGAATGAGCGCAAGCAAGTAGAATGCACTTGTTTTGCTTGTAAAAAGCATGGACACATTGTGAGGAACTGTATAGAGGTAAGACCTTTTAATAGTTGTTGTTATTCATGCAGCAAGTTTGGTCATAGAGCTATGAATTGCAAGACTAGTAAGAAGAATAGGATTCAACAAGATTAGAGAAATCAGTATCAGACAAATGGAAGAAGTTCTCAGAATGTTACATGCTAGATATGTAACTATAATGGTCACACAGCAAAACAATGACCATGGTGACTCATGTCAATGCGCCAAGGAATATAAGACCTCTAGTCATTTGTCACTCTTGTAACAAGGTTGGACATATCTCAAGGTTCAAGGATGCAATGTCAGGGAAGCCCCTAAAAAAGGCTAAAGAATGAATTTTGGATCCCATAGGAGATGTTAATTTTGTCAAATCCTCAGATGATGCAAGCATGATTTGGTCAGAGAAAAATAAGGACAAGAATGATGAGAATGTATTAGATGCATCCCCAGTGGATGCACCCTCTACATCTAGAGGAATGGCCCTCAGGGTCATAGGGGGAGCTAATTTATCTCTATACCCTTGTGTGGCTGGTATACTCATCTTTAGAGTATGCACCTTTGAACTTAATTTTTTGGAATATAAAGTTACCTATGTGCAAGAGTGCACATGCTGATTGTGAGTAGAACTCGAGTTGAAAATTTTGAAGTGATAACTTGGTTTACACGACCTGCATTAATGGTATAATTTTCACTTTAAAGTACATAGAAAGTTATTTGATTTCTCATTGCATTCAAATTCAGAGTGATAGGAGAGAAGAAAGAGCCTTAGAAGTTGTTGTGAAGACTTGGAGATTGATCTATCAGTGATTTACAGTAATTATCAGTGCATTTGGTTAGTTGTAGAAACCCTAGATTGATGCATCGATTTAGAAGTCTTCAGATCATCTTGGAGATTAGTTGGAAAGTGATTAAACAAGTAAGTCATGGCCACTCCCATAGTTTTTGATGTTGTTGATAAGAAGAGATATGTATTCAAGAAACATCCTTTCAAGTCAACGCTAGATGATTTAGAGGGAGCTTTCTCCTACACGCCTATGGGCATCATGCATATCAAGGATATTAGGGCATATATCTAATACAAGAAAGAACTAGCAGGGTTGGATAGGTTAATGGTGCACATGGACACCATGTTGAAACCAGACAAAACATTCATGGATGAATATGTTAAATGGAATGATCACCCTATTGTTGAGTATGCTATGGAATATGAATTCTATGAGACAGAATGGATAAATATTTTATTAAGTAGAATTCATGATGATTTTTTTTGGATTGGTGATGTGCTAGTAAGAATCACCAGTGACTTGATACATGAGATGACATGGCTTTCTAGGACAAGCATCACCCTTCCTATGGGAAAGGGTGTCAGAAAGATGGTTGAGAAAACATGTAAGTCAAGGAGCGATAGGAGTAGCATGAAAATTGAGCCTATTGAACAAGCAGACATCAAATTGATGACTGTGATACTGGGATACATGTTTCATCACACAAGCAGGATGAATAGTGTTTCTACGGGCACTATTCTAGCTGCCATTAGACTTGTGAAGGAAGATGGAGAATTTAACTTGTGTGAGATCTTGCATGCATAGTTGATTGATAACATCAAGGCCATCAAGCATGACAAGACAAATATATTTAGGTTTGGTTCATTAATCATTTACATGTACCTTCATATAGTTGGGAGAGTATCAGATTTGTATTTGGACAAGACTATTCCAACCATGCCACATATATCTAACAAAGCATCCATAGAGATAACATTAAGAGATTATGTGACATTGGAATTGAAGACCTTCAGGGTCAAGATACAAATGAGGTATAGAATTCCAAGAAGTATTGTGGAAAAGTATAAGGATACTATTTTCTTTATGGTGGAGATAGATACAACTTATATCGAAGCTATTGAGCCAAGAACTAAGTGGATTCATCCACTTGGTTATGAGGTAGAGGAACAGGTCCTTGAAGCATATACATAGGTACTACTATCAATCCCCAAAGATCCTAATGAACCTAGATGGGGAACATATGAGGAGAAGACAAGAGAAGTAGATGCAAAGATAAATAGTGTAGCAACAAAAAGGAAGGTTGCTAAAATCACATCAGAAATATTTAGAATACATGGTGTGTCTCAAGATGACCTTGATCAAGCAAGGGATGAAAAGATTTCTTTGGAACTAAAGAGTGAAGATGTAGCTAAGGTAGAATCACATGACCCCAAGATGAAGAAGATAAAAATTGAAAAAGATCATAGTTAGAAGGGTAAAGAAGATGATACTTCTTCTCCGCCCAAGGAAACCATTGACCTTACTGATCCTCCCAAGTATAAGGCAATGCCAAAGAGGAAGAAAGAGGTTGGCACTAGTCATCCATCCTTGAGAGTCACAAGAAATAGAAGGAGCACCCCATCACCTCCTAAAGTAAGCTTCAAACCTAGTCTCAGTGTGCTAAGAGCCAAAATAGTTGATGAGGGAAGAATTGACCAAGTAGGGAAATTCTATGACAAGTACAATGAAATAGACAAATTTGAGATTCATGGTATGCTGGTCAAGCACATGCTAAAGTTCAAGAAAACATTCTTGGAACTTAAAACCATGATTCCTGACAAAGTATGGAATATCCTTGAATTCCAAAAGAGACAAGACATTGAGGAAGATTAGGAGATAAGGGAAAAGATTCTTGACGATACCCTTCCTATATGTGAGATAGAAGAGAACAAAGTGTTATTAGATTCGGTGAAGCCTCATCTCAGAACAAAGACAAGAACTCCGAACATAATGGATAAGAATTATGAGTTAATTACAAAAGAGACAAAAAAAACCCTTGAGAAGGTATTTATGGATAGAAAAATGTATTCACCTACTATGCCCATAGGTAATGTACCGATAATGGTCACCAAAGAGTCAAAAACCATCGAGGAACAATCTATAGGTCCTCAGGATTTAGCGCCTATAGTGGAAGTACAAATAGAGTTAGATAAGTTTGTGCCCAGGTCAGATTCATTGATAATGTGGAGATAGCCATGGCAGCCACTGACACAGAATTGGACAAGTTTTAGGAAGCTTTTGTGAGCACACAAGAAGCTAAAAATCTTTGTAGTGACTCACCTCCCACTCATCAAGAAGTACATATTGAAGATATATCTAATAAGAAAGAAGAAGAAGATAAGATGGAAGAAAAATAACAAGAGAAAGATGAAACTTCTGTTGATCTAGCCAAAGAAAAACCAGAAGTGATGGATAGCACTCCCATCACTCCCTCCTTAGCATTATTGTCAAGTTTGACACCTGACACATCCAGTTTGGACTCATGGAGAGAAGAAGACCTGATTAAGTTTAGCTTCTTAGCTATGGAGAAGGAAAAGGAGAAACAAGTCATGAGAAATCCTCTCCTTGTGGAATCCATGAACATACTAAACAGTCTATTTCCAAAAGACAAGAAAGTGTATAAGGTACACTTAGTTGATGATGTGAGTATAGTTATCTCACAGTTCAAAAGTAATTTTTCAAGCCTTGAAGAATCTACATCCAAATTTGTGGAAGAGAAGTACCTAAAGAAGAGATTGAATGAGTTGATGAGCAACTTTGTACTAGATCTAAATTCACTCAAGATAGGACAAGCATCTTTAAAATAATTTTCCAATCAAGGCGGGAAATTTCTTGTAGACTGCATGGATCAAGATAATCTTACTGATGCCCATCTTAAGAAAATACAAGAAGTAGAAGCTATGATTGAGGAGGTGAAGATTTTAGTGAAAGACACATCTAGTAATGTGAACATGTGCAACAATGTCTACCAAGATCAGTTGGAGAAAATAGAGAAGGCAGAGAAAGAGATGGAAAAGATAAGGTCTAGAAAGACTCAGTTGAGGAATGCTCTTGCGCCCTCACTATCTTTCTCAATCAGAAAATAAAGGAAATTGATGCCACCATGATAACCTATGATCAAGGTCTAAGCATAGATTTGAAGAAGATGGAGAAGCTTCAATATTCTTTATGCACCCATCTCCAGATAGTTAACTCTTTGATAACTTTTTGGAAGAAGGAGATCTAGAACCTTAAGATAGCATATCCAGATCTTTTCCCTAAGTAAGTATGTGTAGATACATTTTTTTGGCACACCTTTGTCATTAATGTCAAAGGGGGAGTTGTGTATAGAATATGGATTATAATATGTATAAGGAGATATAAGTTTATGTATAAGAAATGTATAGTAGACAAAAGTTTTTGTGTTAAGGGACGGTTAGCAACTTGGCCATATTCCTTTGTTGCCATCAATGACAAAGGGGGAGATTGTTGGAAAGTTGTCTATACTAGTGTATATGACTTGATATAGTGTTGTGATCATGGAAAAAAATTCATATAGTAGTTTGGAGTCAGCGCACTTGATGTAAAGATCAAAATTCGGTTAAGTGTTGAAGACTGGTCAGTGTAAAACGTTCCTACAGCTCAAAGCATTAGCACATGTGTGTATAGATGAATTATGGTACGTGCCCTAGAAGTTATTTTTTGTATACTATACTCATGCTTATTCTTTGAGTGCATAAGTAGATGTGCAAGGATGAGAAAGTTACAGTCAGATGAAGTTGCACAACCAGTGTGTGCCAGTACAGAACATGGCATGGAGCCAATAGTTAGTATTTTGGTTTGCGGTTATAATGTAATGTTGTAAAGGCTATGCACCCATTGTATTTAGGTTTATGACATGTTTATATGTATAATTGTAAGCACACTTAAGTTAATTCATTTGAAAGCATTGTTTGTAATTAGTTATAGGGATGACCTAATTATGTGTTTTGTATGAGCGTATAAATATAAGATGTTCTCATTGTATTCGGTATTGATGTTGAAATAGAGTTGTGATGAGTAGAGAAGAAGTATGCAAAGAGTCAAGAAGATATATTACAACTTTGCAAGAGGTAAAAGCATCAGCGCATCAAAGGAACTGATCTGACAAGCAGTGTCATAGTGACAGTTCACCTGGCATATATAGTGTGTATCTGAGATCAGAAGGTTGTAGCCTTCACCATTTGAGTAGTGAGCTCTAGGAAAGTGAGTCCACTCTCCTAATAGGGATTATTTTAAAAGACTCCTAATAGGGTCTAACCCTTAACAAGGTCTACTGTACTTAAAGAATTGTAAAGCTACTCCTGACAGGGTAAAGGATCTTCTAACAAGGATCACAAAACACTAGTGTAGAATATTAGTGGGTGTCAATTCCCAACAGGTTTTTTGTTATAAATAGGGAATAGTGAGAGGGGGGGGGGGGTGAATTAGTATTCTAAAAACTTTTACTTTTTCCAAATTATGGATATAACAGATTATCTTAACACATGCATAACATAAGAAGCTAAACAACATGCATAGCAATAAAGCTAAAGAACTCATAACACATTATTTGTTCTCGAGGAAACCTTGGCCAAGGGAAAAACCTGGTGGGGATGGTACCCATAAAGATCCACTAATAAAAAGTATCATGTTAAGCATGTTGACCCTATTAGTAGTCTATTATATGCATATAGTGTCTCAGTCCTGATTAAGGGACTATAGGCCTTGTTAGAAGCCTTAAACCTTGTTAGGAGTTGGCAGTAAAAAATGTGATTACTAAATGAGCCCATAGCCCAAACAAGTAATGTACAATATACATTGATTATAAAAGAAGGTTAAGCTACATAACCTTATACTACTTGCATCAATATATTTTTGATGCTCTTTCACTATCGCTATTACATATGCATCATATATCTCACTTTTTTTATATCACTTCTTGATTACATTACATTTATACAAGTTATTAGGATTAATAACTTTCTAGTCAGCTATCATATTAAAAATAACTTCATCCAAGGGTTAACATCTAGGATGTCATCCCTTTATATTGTTAAGTCATTATTTTGATAAACAAAATAATCCCTTAACTCTTTCTCAATTCTGTCTTCATATTCTGTCTTGTCGACTTGACACTGTCTTTAGTAAAACTATCATAACTTCTTCCGTACATGTTGTATTGACTTGCATTCTAAGATGAGTCTTAAATAGTCATCATAGAGTCTATGTTCAAGTGTGCAAGCATTGAACTTACTCCAATCATCATCACAAACAAAAATTGTCTCCAGGCTCACTAGTAAAAACATTGTCTCATACTTAGACAATTTCACATTGCGCTCTAACATACTAGCTCTCTGACCTGTGTGATCTTCATGTAGATCATATTCTGCCATAATGACAACATCTATATAACCAACTCAGCCAAATTTCCAACAATCTCCCCCTTTGTCATTGGTGGTAACATATGAGAAAATTGGCTAAGTCTACAACTTCAAAATCTCAAAATTGTGGCCATAGTATAAGATATATACTATCCTTATAACTCCAAAAAAAAAAAAAATCTCTAATATATTACGCCCCCTAAGAGTATCAATCCTTATCAATTTCTTATCAATTTTCTGCTATATATCTCTCCCCCTTTGACAACAATGACAAAATAAAGGTAAGGAGGGTTACAAAATTGTATTAAAAAAAACATTATACCTTAGTTCAATATTGCAAAGCCAGTAGGCTTGCAACACAATTTGCAAAATCAACCTTTATAGACTCTAACTCCCTCTCCCATGATTTCTTAATGGAATCTACCACATTTAGTAGTGCGCACAATCCATAAGATGTTATCTCAGATGATTGGAGATTCTCAAAGTTAAACTTTTGAAAAGATGTCTTAGCTGAAAGACATTCTTCCAATTGCCCTTCAATAATAAATAACTTCATAGAAGTGTGCTCTCTTAAAAGAGTGAATCTTTTCATTTTCCTATCTTTTTCATCTTGCAAAATTCTGATTTCATCATAGATCTTTCAAATTTTCTTCTCAACATCAAATACCTTCACATTGGCGCTTGAAAGAAAGTTAGTTTCATTCTGAATTTCTGCTTCCTTCAACTTCATCTTCTGATCTTCTTCTACTGTCAAGGTCTCTGATTTTGTACACTGGATGTACAAATATTTTCCTCTTTCCAAATTCTTCCTCAAGTCCTTTATACACATATTAAGATTGTTGATATCATTCCTGATATTCTGGCTAATGTTCAAAAGCATTTTGGCCTCATAGGCTACTTGAGCTTTCACTTTTTCTATATTAGTTAAATTTGTGAATTCACTGTCAAAAGTGTTCATCACTTTCTTTTCTTTCTTTAGAGGGTCAACTTCTGCAATTTGTGTAGTTACAACTCCTTGTAACTTCTCAGTAAGTTCCTTCAGGCATCCTTCAAGACTTTTTACTTTCTTGTTCTTCCCAATGATCTTTATCAAGGATGTGATCAATTCCATATGATCATCATAATCAACTTCCTTTCCCAAATGCTCAATCATAGATCCAATATGATTCTTCTTTCTAGTCTCAGGAGTAAGACTGATATATTCTTTAGTGGGAATAGGTACCTATTTCTCTATCACTGAGGGTTCTACTACCATGGTATCTATTTTCTCTTCTCCTTTGGTAGTCTCCTACTCTTCAAAAGCTGAATTGTCAACAATGTTTTCCAGATTCTTGAATACATTATCATCAATATCCAAGGTGATCTTCATTCCTTCTACATTCATGACTTCATCTTCAATGTTTATGGCTGGTGGAGAGGGAATGTCCTCTTGGTTTGTTTCACCTACTTTCTCTGCTACAACTGATGGTTCTCCAACATTTTCTGACATAACCTTGATGGTCTCTTTCTCTATTTCTGTATTAACTTCTTCATATCTTCCTCCCATAATCTGAATGGTTCTCTTCTTGGTTCTCAAATGGGTGCTTAAATCTTTCATGATCTGACTAAAGTGTGCTTCATCTTTTACAACACAAAGCTTTCTTACAAGCTTTTCTCTAATAGATGTGTCTTCCTCTGATGCTCTCTTCTTCCTTTTCACAAATTTATTGTACAAATCATTAGGTATCTTACCTTGAATTGTATCAAACTTCTTATTTAACAAAATCATATTATTTACCACTACATTTTCCAGATTTAATCTCTCTTCATAATAATAGAGTTCATAATACTTATTCATTCTTGTAAAGTCTCCATCTTGAATGATCTATTCATTAAGCTTCTCAACTTTAGGTTTCCAAGTTTTCTTCTTAATAGAAGTGCCTCCATCTTTGATTTTTGTAATTTTCCTTGGAACTGGTTGCACTAATGTTTTATGTCTCTTACCCGGTCTAGTAGCACTCTCTTTTACTCTTTTGCTAGGTGTGGAGGAAGTGGATCTAGTGGATATCCTTGCTTCTTGATCCTTCTCAATTTCTTCCACTTTCACCTTAACTTGTGTTTCTTCTTACTGTGCTGCAATTGATGATAAAGGTGGAATAGACAAAACTTCTTTTTGTCCAATATCTCTGATTGTTGTTTCTCTTTGTTTTTCTATCAAGAATTCATGCTCAGTCATCCCTATATATTTTAAAATTTTCTTGATAGTACTCTCAACTCTTTTCCTTGACTGCTTCTCTTCAAGTAAGGTCTTTGCGAAGTCAAAGTTCTCCTCAAAGGTTCCAAACCTATTATAGTGAGTGTCCAACTTCAACTTAAGTAACCTGCTCACATATTCTTTTGTCTCTACCTTAGATATCTCATAGCCAAGAGGGTCTATGAACTCTATTCTAGGTTCTACTGCTTCAATGTAGGAAAGTTAGTATCAACCATAAAACATATGTCATTTTTATACTTCTCCACAAGAGACTGTGGGATCCTTGATCTGCTAGATACTATATCTTGAAATGTCTTGATTAAAAATATTGTACTCTCATTCACTTTATCAATAACATGCCTTCTGTATGCTAGGTTAATCCTTTCCATTGTAGTTTGGCCATCATTCTAGTCATTTCCAATGGTGTAAGGAAATCTTCTCAATAGATGAAAAAACATATAGGTGATTAAGCATGAGAATCTAAACTGTGAATACTTACTTTTCTTAATCTTTTCCAAATTCTCAAACATTTGAATTCTTAGAATCTCACACATATCAACTTGTACTTTGTCAACACACATTAGATAGGCTTAATGTATCATTCCAGCTGCCATGTCATCCTATCTTGAATTTGCATAAAACTTAGTGGTTAGGATCTTGCGTAAGTATCTGACATCATCTTGTTGAATCTTACTAATCACAATTCCTCTACCATTATAGGATGAATTTGTGTTGTCTATGACTAATTTCCTCATGTTCTTCTCATTTAAAGGAATGGCTCCAGTTTTAGATAGTCTAGTAACTTCATGAATCAAGTCAGCCGTGATATCTATCACTCTATCTTATAAACAAAACTTCCCATTATGAATTATTCTTAAGATTATCTTAGTACACTCTTCATTGTCAAATTCATACTATAATGCATACTTAATAATTTCATTATCTTTCAAATGTTCAAATCCGTCTTTCAATGTGATGTCCTGATTGTAGATCTTTTGATATTCCTTGGTGAAATCACTATCACTGATAGTCTCTAGTTTACATCCAAGATAACTTCTAACATTTTCAAGATGTAAAACTCCATCTGGTACGGATGATAAAGCTAACCTAGGATCATCTTCCAAGGTCTCTACTGGTTCCCTTTTCAACTTAGGTCTATTTTTATCTCTGACATTGTGAATTAAAGAAACATCCAAGATTTATTATAATTCCTTCAATGACTTAAAGATTTGTCAAGTAAATTACCTCGATTTCATGATTTTAGGGCTTGTGTAGATTTGACACAAAATTCTTCTCCAAATCCTTGCAAAATGCTTCCAATCACTACTCTTTGATTTCCTTAACACTTTAATTTTCTTTAATGATCAAATAATACTGATCATGTCCTTTTATTAATTCAATCTTACTTAGATCTGACATCGCATTCAATTCTTTTTCTACTCCTTTCCAAAAATCTAATTCTGCTAACTTGCAAAACTTAAAACTTCTTGCAATCTCACAAAACATAATATTTTTCTTTGTTCTCTTAACCATAGCATTAGAACATCATATACTACCTTGCATTAACTGTGCAAGACTTAGTTCATCATATATCTACTTGTACACTGATCTAAGTTCCTATTCTACTTTAATTTTCATAAATTAAGTACTTTGAGATGGGTCAGGTAAAGATTCATTCTTACCTTTTAATGCTTCACCTTCCTGATTACCTTCAATGTTGAATATGTCTCCTTGATGTATGCTTTTGATAAACTTCACTTCATCTGAATTACTACAACATCCTTTTTTGTTGTTACTTGCATCTCCATTTCTTCTTGCGTGATTTCTAGGATTAGGATGAAATACTCCATTGTTCATTCTACAAAACCTTGTTGTATGTCCAATCTTGTTGCATATCTGACAAACAATTCTATTATTTCCATATCTTGGTCCAAGCTGATTGATTTGTGATCTACAATTTCTAGCAATGTGTCCAACCTTGTTGCATCTATAACATATTACTCCATTTCTTCTGTTCATATCTTTAGTAGGTTTCTTATCTACATTGTTAGTATTCCTAAACATTCTACTACCATCATTATTCTCAATAAATTTAGGTTTCCTACACTCAATAGCTCTATGTCCAAAACCATGACAATTATAACAATAACCATTAAGAGGTTTGAATTGCTTACCTGTACAATCTCTCTTCATATGACCAATAGTATTACAAGAAAAACATCTACCTTTTAATTCACTTTGCATACCTTTGGGTGATTCCTCTTGCTTAGGTGTTTCTTCTTCTTTAGGTGTATCTTCAGATTTGTTAATCTCATAAGACTCCTTTTCATCTATGCTTTCAGATATTTTCAGATTTGGTTCCTTGCTTTCTTCATTTTGTTTAAAAGTGTTGAATCCAAGACCAGTCTTATCATAGAATGGTTTTTGATAAGATATTTGTTCATCAATCTTCTCACTAGTTGAATATAGCCTTTCAAGTTGTTATTTGGATTGAGTCAGTTCACCTTTCACAATTGTATTGTATTTCTCAAGGTTGGCATACTACAAATTTACTTTCTCAAGTTCAGATGTTACTTTGCCAAGTTTAGATTTTAGTCCTTCATTTTCAGTCTTTAGACTTTCATTGTCAGATTTCAGATTTGCTTCATTCTTACCATTTCCATCTTTCAAACTAAGCTTCAAATTTTCTATCTTCAGTTCATGCTTAAGGATCTCATTTTATTTTTCTAAATTGTCATCACAATATTCAATAAAAACTTTCAATTCCTTTTCAGATCTCAGATCTTCCAACTTGTTTTTCAGTTTCTCAATGAGGTTCTTTGCATCATCATATTTTATTTATAAAGTGTATCTTTCAATAGTAAGCAATTCAATCTATTCAATAGCTTCTTCAAGATTCTTCTGTAGTTGATGCATATCCATAGAGGTCTTACTCAAGCTACTAGGCTTTCCTTGAATGATTCTTTTTTGAGTAACTAAGCTTTGATACCAATTTTTAGAAATAGGGAATACTGAGAGGGGGGGGGGGGTGAATCAGTATTCTACAAAATTTTTCTTTTTCCCAATTATGGATATAATAGATTATCTTAACACATGCATAACATAAGAAGCTAAACAACATGCATAGCAATAAAGCTAAAGAACTCATAACACATTATTTGTTATCGAGGAAATGTTGGCCAAGGGAAAACCCTAGTGGGGATGGTACCCACAAATATCCACTAATCAAAAGTATCTTGTTTAGGATGTGGACCCTGTTAGGATTTTTATTACATGCATATAGTGTCTCAATCCCGATTAAGGGACTATAGGCCTTGTTAGAAGCCTCAACCCTATTAGGAGTTGGCAATACAAAATGTGATTACTAGATGAGCCCACTGCCCAAACAAGTAATGTACAATATATATTGATTACAAAAGAAGGTTAAGGTATATAACCTTATACTACTTGCTTCAATATCTTTTCACTGCTCTTTCACTATCACTATTACATATGCATCATATATCTCACTTTTTTTATATCACTTCTTGATTACATTACATTTATACAAGTTATTACGATTAATAACTTGCCAGTCAGCTATCATATTACAAATAAATTTATCCAAGGGTTAAAATCTAGGATTTCATCCCTTTATATTGTTAAGTCATTATTTTGATAAACAAAATAATCCCTTAACTCTTTATCAATTTTGTCTTCATATTTTATCCTGTGGGCTTGACATTGTCTTTAGTAAAACTTTCATAGCTTCTTTCGTACATGTCGTACTAACTTTCACTCTGAGATGAGTCTTCAATAGTCATCATAGAGTCTATTTTCAAGTGCACAAGCATTGAGCTTACTCCAATCATCATCACAAACAAAAACTATCTACAGGCTCACTGGTAAAAACACTGTCTCATACTTAGACAATTTCACATTGCGCTCTGACATACTAACTCTCTGACATGTGTGATCTTCATGTAGATCATATGTTTCCATAATGACAACATCTATGTAACCAACTCAACCAAATTGCCAACATTTTTACCTATTTGGGTTTCCCCATATTCATATTGGTGTCATGTGTTGATTTCATGTTTCATGTTTCATGTTTATGTGAATCTTTATTTCAGTACTTAAGCATTTAAGTTTAACATAAAGATTAAATTGAAAAGTTAAAATACAGTGAACACTGATTCACCCCACCCTCTCAGTGTTCCCATTCCTAACAAACCTTGGAACAAGATAGTGCTATTTACCTTCTTGACTTTGAAAAAGCTTATGATAGAATTGAATGGGGCTTTGTTATTATGATGCTAGAGGCTTTTGGCTTTCCTCATGAGTTTTGTCACATGGTTAAAATATTTCTTGAGGATGTCATTTCAAAAATTGACATCAATGGCTCTCCCTCTCAACCCTTCAAGCTTAGTCAATCTATAAGACATGGTTGTCCCTTAGCTCCTACTCTCTTCATTATTGCTTTTGATGCTTTATCATGCATTCTTAAGGATAGCTCCCTATCTCCCAAGGTTAATGGTATTAATTTTCCTGATGATACTGAGCTTATTAATATTCAATTTCCTAATGATACCTCCCTTTTCATAGAGCTCATGACCCAAAACTTTGACTCTCTTCAGAAAAATCTCCTATTCTTTAGCAAGATTTTGGGTGCTCATATATCCAACTCCAAATCTACCCTTCTTGGCTGGAAAGAGAACCCTCCTAAATGGATTAGTCATCTTAATCTCGAATGGGGTGGACACAATAAAATTATTAAATACCTAGTTTTCCCTTTTCCATTGAGCCCTCACTTAAAGATATGTGGACATGGATCAGGGATAAAATTATAAAGAAACTTCATATTTGGAACAATAGATTTCTATCTCCTGCTGGTCGGGTTGAGGCTTGCAAGAAAATCCTTTCCTCTTATAATATTTATGTCTCTTTCATTTCAATGTTCAGTAATTATTAGATTCTTGAAATTTAGAAATCCATAAGAAATTTCCTCTGGTCAGATGATCATGGTAATAAGAAGCTCCATGTTGTTAAATGGGAGTGGTATTGTTGATGCAGGAGCATCTCGCATCCTTGGCAATCCTATGTCACCAAAAACAAGTTTGAGTTTTCCTATGTTTCTCAGTTCCCACTTTAACTGAGTTTGCTTGGTAGTTGCTCAGTTTCCTTTGTGAACCAACCTAGTTGATTAATTCCCTGGCACTCAGTTATCTTATCCTGGCGCTCGATTGTATTTTCTTACTAAGTTGTTTGTTTTAGTTTTCTATTGAGGCTGACTTGTGCAATTAATTATGGTCATGGATTTAATGTTGATATCATTGGGAAACATGTGGACCTAGATCTGGTTGTTCATTCTGCTAATGGTGGATCTAAAGGATGACTTGTTTGGTAGCCTCTTGTATATATTATAATCTTTTGGTTATAGTTTAGGAGATAAATTTTGATAGAAGCTAAAAGTAACAAGATTGAAGATAGTTTTGAAATCCTTGCATGTTGGAGGACTATTGTACTTGAATTGTAATATCTGGCCCTAATAGGGAAGGCCTTACAACCTGACATGTATGAATCAATTTGAGAAAATATAAGGAGTTTATCTGCATTCTCTCTCTCATTTGTGTGATATTGCTTTCATGTGTTATGTCTACAACGTATATCTAGAATAGGGTGTGCCTTTGGCCCCTATCCTCATCCTCCCTTGCACTAGGTGGTATCAGAGTGAGTTAAGATCTAGATCTAGGTTTGTGAATGTAAGTTTGAGGGTTCCTTCTTTTCAAACCCTAGTTGAATTTTTGTGGGGTAGTAGATTATGATCTAGCTTGCAATTGCAGAGGGTTTCAAGATGGTTCATGGGAGGCGAGATCCGGATCTAGGATTGACAGATATTTTGAGACAACTTGTTGCTAGATTACAAGCTATTGAGACAACCCAATGAAGAGGAAGACATCTTGAAGATGTTAGTGATGATGAAATTGAGGAAGAACAAGGTGATGTAGAACCTCCACGAGTGATGGATCAAGGTGAGGAAAGATTGTTGAAGGCTTTGACAAATTTGAAGTCTACACCACATTTCAATCATCTTGATTATAGTGTAAAATTAGATTCAGATGAATTCATGGACTGGATCACCGAGATGGAAAAGTAATTTGAATATGAAAATGTTCTTGAGGAAAAGAAGGTGAAAATTGTAACTACAAAGTTAAAAGTCATGCATCTTTATGGTGGGAGCATCAACAATTCGATAGAAAGAGGAAAGGAAAAGACAAAATTAAGGTATGGAGTAAGATGGTGAATAACTTGGAAGGAAAGTTTCTACCTTTTGATTATTAGATTAAATTAGTTAGGTGAATGAAAATTTTAAAGCAAAAAGATAGCTCAGTAAAAGATTATACTGAAGAATTCTATAGATTAGATATCAGATCTATACATGATGAAGATGATGTGGAAAGAATTGCTCATTACCTGAATGGATTGAGAGTTTCTATCAAAGAAGAAATCAATTTGGTTAAGTTGGAAGACATTGAAGAAGCTTATCAATTTTGCTTGAAAGATGAGGATAAATTGAACAAAAGACATAAGAAAGACAAAGAGGTAGAGGTGGTAGATTCTCTAGAGGAAGAGGTAGATCTTATGGTGAAAATTGTGAAAAGGTGAAAGTTCATCTAGAAGAAGACATAATAACTACCGAGGCGGTTATAATAGAGGTGGTTTCCAAGGAACTTGTTAAAATTGTGGAGAAGAAGGACATAGATCATTTGAGTGTACACATGCAAGTAAGAAGGTTGGTAGCAGTAGAAATTCTATTGTGCAAGAAGATTCACCAAATGAAGCTGAGAAGGAAAAGAACTTGATGGTAAGGAGGGAACTTTGGAGTGAAATTAATAAGGAAGATCTGGTAAGGAAAAGTTTGTTCAAGACCAGATGTAGAGTTTCTGATGAAGTGTGGAAGGTAATCATTGATAGTGGAAGCTCAAAGAACTTGGCATCTAAGGAAATGGTTACAAAGTTGGAGTTGAAAAGGTTGGAACATCCAAAGCCCTATCAGATTTCATGGATCAAGGATGAGCATACACTCTTGGTAAGTGAACAATGTTATGTGAATTTGAAAATTGGAAAGTACTATGATAAGGTGTTATATGATATCGTGCCTTTGGATTGTTGTCTTATTCTTTTGGGTAGACCTTGGAAATATGATAGACATGCTATATATGATGGAAGATTCCATAAATATACTATTTGGGCTAATGGGAGAAGAAAAATATTGTTACCTTTGACTGAAGAAACTGTTAGTAGTGTTTTTCAATTTGTGAAAGTTTTCTTGATGGAAGGAAGAAAGTTTGTTAAGGATTTGAAAAATAATGATGTATGTTTTGCTATGATTCCTAACAAACCATGTAAGGAAACAAAGGACAGCATCTCTAAAGAGATTGATAAGTTACTCACCAAGTATAAAGAGATCATTTTTGATAATGTACCTAATGGGTTTCCACCAAAGAGAAGCATTGATCATTGCATGGATGTAATCCCGAGAGCTATTTTATCGAATAAGGCACCACATCGGTTGACAACTACCAAGAATGAGGAATCGAACCGATAGATTCAAGAATTGTTTTAAAAAGTTTTGATCTGAGAAAGTTTGAGTCCCTATGCAGTACCAAATATATTGGCACCTAAGAAGAATAGAGAATGAAGAATTTATACATATTCTAGAGAAATCAACAAAATAAAAATGAAATATAGGTTTCCTATACCGAGAATGGATGACATAATGGAAAATTTGACTGGAGTAAAGTATTTTACCAAAATTGAATGAAAAAGTGGATATCATTAGATTAGAATTAGATAAGGTGATGAGTGGAAGAATTCTTTTAGGACAAAAGAAGGTTTGTATGAGTGGTTGGTTATGATCTATTGTTTAACTAATGCACCAAGTACTTTTATGAGATTGATGAATGAAATTTGAAGAAATTCTTAGGTAAATTTTTTATTGTATACCTAGATGATATTCTAATATTTAGTAAGACCAGAGAAGAAAATTTATTGCATGTTAAAAAAGTATTGAAAAGATTGAAAGAAAAAAGGTTACTGATAAATCTAAGAAAGTGTTCTTTCATGAAAGAGGAGATTATGTATTTGGGAATTGTCATTTCAGCTGATGGTTTGAAAATGGATCCTGAAAAGGTTGAAGCTATTTTGAATTGGCCTACACCTGAGAATTCTAGAGAGGTAAGATCATTTCATGGTTTGGAAATTTTTTACCCAAAGTTCATTAGGAATTTTAGTTCAATTTGAAATGGTATGAATGACACTATGAGAGGAGATAAAAAAGAATTTAAGTGGACACATGGAGCTGATAAAAGTTTTGAGACTCTCAAGCACAAGGTTGTTGAATTGCCTATGTTAGAATTGCTTGATTCAATAAGGTATTTCAAGTGGAATGTGGTGCAAGTGGTTGTGCAATAGGATCTATGTTGAGTCAAGAAGATAAACTTGTTTCTTTCTTTAGTGAAAAGTTGAATGATGCAAAAAGGAAATATTCTATGTATGATCAAGAATTCTATGATATTGTTCAAGCACTGAAGAAATGGAGACATTATTTGATATTGAGTGAATTTGTGTTGTATACTAATCATAAAGCTTTACAGTATTTGGGTAGTCAAAATAAGTTGAATCATAGACATATGAAATGGGTTGAATATTTGCAGACTTATAGATTTGTGATAAAAATAAGAGTGGAGTCACTAACCGAGTTGATGATGCATTGAGTAGAAGAAGATCTTTGATGACCAAGATAAAAATTGAAGTTCTTGGTTTTGATGACATGAGATATTCATATGAATTTGATCCTAATTTTTCTGAGCCATGGAGAAAGTGCAGAGCACCTATTCAAGATCAACCGAGTACTAAATGGGAAGACTATTTCATTCAAGGAGGTATGTTGTTTGAAGGTATTTGGTTTTGTATACCGAGAGGATCAATGAGAACTAATTTGATAAAGGAGAAACATAGTAGTGGTTTGGATGGACACTTTGGTGTTGACAAGATATTGAATTTTCTTAAGGAGAAAAAATTTTGGCTGCAGTTGTATAACAATGTTCAGAAATTTGTGAAAAGTTGTGGAATTTGTGAAGTTGCAAAAGGAGTAAGTCAACATAATAGATTGTATACACCAATTTAAGTTCCTGAGAAAACTTGGATTGATATCAGTATCGATTTTGTTCTTGTCTTATCGAAGACAGTAAGAGGTAATGATTCTATATTTGTTGTTGTGGATGGATTTTCTAAAATGGTACATTTTATACCCTATAGAAAGACATCAGATGCAGTACATATAGAAGATATTTTCTTTAAGAAAGTTGTTAGATTGCATGGACTACCAAGGTTTATCAGCTCTGACTGAGATAATAAATTTATTGGATACTTTTGGAAGACCCTTCAAAGAAAGTTTCGTACCAATTTGAAATTTAGTTCTACATTTCACCCACATACTGATGGACAAGAAAAAGTTGTGAATAGAAGCTTGGGTAATATTTTAAGATGTTTAGTTGGAGACATACTGAGTAATTGGGATTCTATGTTGGAACAAGAAGAGTTTGCATACAATAATTCAATGAACAGGAGTACTAGAAAAACACCTTTTGAGATTGTAAATGGCATACAACTAAGAGGTATATTAGAATTGAGGGATATTACTAATGAAGAAAAGAGAAGTGCTAAAGAAGAAAAGTTCACCGAGTTCCTGAAGACATTGCATGAAGATGTGAAACATAATTTGGATAAAAGTAATCATAAATACAAAGAAAGAGCTGATAGATCTAGAAGACATAAGACTTTTGTAGTTGGTGATGAAGTAATGGTTCATTTCAAGAAAGACAAATTTCCTATTGGAACATATGGTAAGCTAAAAATGAAGAAGTTTGGTCCTTGCAAGATTTTGAGAAAATTTGATTGTTGAAATGCTTATGAGATTAAGTTACCTAATGATATGGATATATCAACTATATTCAACATTTCTAATTTGTATGAGTACCATGAGTTGGATGAAGAAATGATAGTACCAAATGATTATCCTAAGAAATAGACATAAGAAGTTGAGAAGATTTTGGACAAAAGAGTTGGAGGGAGTACAAGAGGAAACCAATGGATGGAATATCTGGTAAAGTGGAAGAATAGACCAATTGAAGACTGTTCATGGATTTTATAATTTGAATTGGATTCAACTCAGGTTGTACATGTTGCATGATTCAGAGAATCATTTGAAATAACCCCAAGTGTCTGATGCAAGAGCATCTCGGGTCCTTGGAAATCTTGTGTCACCAAAAACAAATTTGAGTTTTCTTGTTTTTCTCGATTCTTGCTTTAACCAAGTTGGCTCGGTATTTTCTTGGTTTTATTTGTTAACTAGGTTGGTTGGTTAATTCCTCGGCACTCGATTATCTTTTCCTAGCACTCGGTTGTCTTTTATTACGGAGTTGTTTATTTTAGTTTTATATTGAAGATAACTTGTGCAATTAACTATGGTCATAGATTTAATGTTGATATCTATCATTGGGAATCATGTGGACCTAGATCTAGTCATTCCTTCCATTAACTATGGATTTGAAGGTTGACTTGTTCGGTAACCTCTTGTATATATTGTAATATTTTGGTTGTAGTTTAGGAGATCAGTTTTGATAGAAGTTAGAAGTAAGAAGATTGACGATATTTTCTAAATCTTCACATGTTGGAGGACTATTGTACTTATATTTTAATATCTAGCCCTGACTAGGAAGGCCTTACAACCTGACATGTATGAATCAATTTGAGGAAATATAAGGAGTTGATTTGAATTCTCTCTCTCATTTGTGTGTTATTTCTTCTGTGTGCTCTATCTACAAGGTAGGTTTGGATTAGGGTGTTCCTTTGGCCCCTGTCCTCAGCCTCCCTTGCACTAGTTGTATAGAAAAATCTCTTGAGGGGTTGGGGCTGAAATACCTTAAACATTAAGGCATTTCTCTTACTTCCAAATGGATTTTTCAAACCCTTGAAGGCCAAAAGTCTTGGAAGGTTCTTCTTAGGAGTAATATTAAGAGAGGTGTCCCCAAGAAAGCTAAGACTTGGAAGTCTCTTCCACTCAATGATTTTCTTATAGGTAATTTTACTATCTTTGTTCAAGGCTCCCTAGTCTTCAAGTCTATCTAGAAGGCTTGGGAATATGCTAGAAATTATCTGCTTAATAATGAAATCTATAAAAAAATATTATGTTTCATGGGGAATGTTCTATCTAGTGGAATCTTTATCATTTTTCTAATCCACTCACCTTAACTCAAGGCTATTCTGCTAAAGCCTAGTCTAAGGTTGGTATTTCTTTCCTCGTGGACATTCTAGAACATGATGAGCTGGTCAGTTGGGACTCTTATAACACTTCCTAAAGCCTACCTCTGTCTCAAAAGAAAAATTATAAAATGACCTCCCATGCTATTCAAGGATTGCCCCCCCCCCTTCTTCATGTCATGTTGACTCTCATAATTTCATTTCTTTCAAATGGGTTGACAAGACTGCTCTGTCCAAGATGAAAGATTGAAATATTTATAAAGTTATTGATGATAGTGATTTTGTTATCAAACATGTTAATAGAAATTGGTACATTAATTTTGATAGAAAGTGGTTGAAGAAATACTTCAACTAGTTATGGAAGAGCCCGATTCCTCCTACGATTAAATATTTTAAATGGATCCTTCTTCTTGACAAGCTCCCAAGTAGAAGGGGTCTATCTACTCCTTATATTTGTGATGCTTGTAAAGTTGTTAACACTTGTAGACATATATAATTTTTTATGTTAATTATCTAAATAAATTCTGAACATGTTCAATATTCTTATTCCTAGTCATACTAATATTTTTGAGATCATTTTAAGCAGCAGTTTTGGGCTTAAGAAAGACACTATTTTGTTTTGGTTTGTTCTTTCCTCCAATATTCTATGGAATATTTGGATTATTAGAAATGAAGATAGAGTTCAAGGTGTCTCTAGAATCCTTTCTAAGTATTTTATTAGATTCAATTATTTAAACATTTTTTAACAGTTCTTGGTTACCATGTACATTGAAAGAAAAAAAATTCAATGGTTCCTGAATGACAACTATGCCACCATGTTTATCTATGAGCTCAAAGACTGGTACAATTGAAGAAAGAACATGAACAGTCTTGTTGCCTTTGACAAAGCCCTAACCAAACTCATTCACAAAATTAGAGTGATTAAAGATCCATCTATTTCCAAGTGTCATCTGCTGGCACAAATTAAAGACAATAAAAACATCATCTGGATGGAAGGACCCCTGGGTAGGGAAACTTGGGTTGATTCTTATGATGATATTCTACACTAAGTTGATACTATTATTTTTTTATCTTACTTTATATTCTGGATTAAATGTACTATTCACTTAGCCCTCGCTTGTGGCTTTCTTTTTCTATCTTGTAGCTTAGTGGAAAGTGTTAGGTTCTTTTAACTGAGGCTAGGCCTCTAGTTTTTTTGTGGCTTTCGGTAGTATTTTTGGTTGTCTCTCTATTATTAATATATAAAAAAATCACTTTTAAATTGAATTAATTAAGGATATATGGACATTTAGAATTATTACATTAACAAGATATGGGAATTTAGAATTATTATGTTCCTATTTAATTTACTTTCTTAACTTTGATTTAATGCGTTTCTATTAAAACAATTGTATTTCAATGATAAAAATCAATTTGTAAATAAATAACTCGATACAACTATTAATATATGATGACCTACAACTAATTGAATATCTAGATGAACTGAATGAACAGTGATTAGAGATCACCGAGCTAATAAAATGATATGTAAGATGATTTAATTAGTCAATATGTTTTCATTGATGTCAACTAGTTTTGACTATACTTATCATGATAGTTACAAACATCTAAATATCTGTAGAAGGAATAAAAGATGAAGAAATGAGATATCTACATAAGGTAAAGATGGATATAATAGATAAGGATAAGGTATACATTGGGTAACCTATTGACGAGTCTATGGCTTTATATTGTTGACTTGAGCATGTTAGATTAATTTATTATGAAGAAGAGATTTGAATTGAACAAGTTAATGTGGTTAGTAATTAAAGAATTTCATATACACCAAGCTAGTGCAGTGTATACAGAGTGACAGTTATAACTGAGTTAGTTACCAATGACACATTCAATATTAATCAAGTATGGATTAAAACATTAAATGCTAAGAACAACCGACTAAAATTGATGAGCTGGAAATTGTTATGATTTCAAGGTAAAGGATGAAGTTAGTTATAAGATCCACAGCTGACATAGTTCAGAGATGATCTAAAGGATGAGATTGAAACATGTTATGGACACATCTGCTGAGGAAGTTTTAAGCGGCCAAAATGGATCTAGGAGATTAAGAGGCAAAATTTGATGGCAAATATGAAAATGGTTTACTTTTCTATTTAAGAGACATGAGTTTCATTGTTGAAACATGCCAGACAAAATATAGACCGCAAAATATTTCATGTGAAGATTTTATTCACGCATTCCTGATCAAACTGGTTAAAGATAGAACTGAGCATAAAAAAACTATACACCGAGTAAAGTAAGTTGGGAAAATATTGAGGAAGTGAATTGATTAATGATCAAATGAGTTTTATGAGCATAGAATAGATCTAAATATTTGCAATTGAGTTGTATTTGAATGAGATCAAAAGTGTATCAGTTTAACCATTGATTCAGCAAAATCTCTTACCTGAGTGGACTTAACAGTCGTATTCCATTTCCATATGACATTCATTTAATGTTAATTATTATCTTGTTGACCTTATAGTTAATGCTGGTCAAGAGTTAATTGTTAGTCATAAATCCTCTAACCAAGTCACACCTAGTAATGTGCATTGTAACCTTTAACAGGGTTGGCTCCTAACCGAGCTCACTTTTGAAGACTGAAATATTTTGGGTTACCGATTCCAGGTGGTTTTTCCCTTAGTAGGGTTTCCATGTTAAATCATTATGTTGTGTTAATTTTTATGATTGTTTTTCTATCATACTTTACATACTACATAGTTGATTTAATCGGTAATCATAGTTTGGATAATTAATGGTATTCAATAAATGAACAAACAGATTGATATTTTATTTAACCGAGTTGCATAAATTGTTGAAATAGTATTGAAATGTACATCTAAGAGTTTGGAATTGTAGGATAAGTGATTTAAATGATTCAACCCCCTCCCTCTCAGTTATACTAACAATTGGTATCAGACCATATTGGTTTCTTGGAGGAAAGTTTCAAGGACTTAAGTGAAAGATCACTAGATGTATAAGAGGGAAGTACCTAAGTTGAACAAAGACAACTTCACCACATGGAAAAGTAGGATGAGGTTCCACATATCTAGAATTGGAGAATCTTCTATCACTCTACTAGACAATGGTTACATACAACAGACTATTGGACCTTTGAAAGTTGATCAGTTTAGAGACATACATGAGCAAAATATAACTATGATAGAGATCACTATTGCTCTAATCGATGCTGAATTTGAAGATGTCAAAGCATGCACTAGAGAAAAACAAATGTGAGATAAATTTTCACTAGTTCATGGAGGTGATATAAATGTTATGAGAGCCAGAGTTGAAAGCTTAAGAGGTAGATTTGATGACATGAAGATCAAGGGAGGAGAGAACATCACACAATACTATAACTAAATCAAAGAGGTGGTCAATGATATGCGAGGAGTAGGAGGTATTATTTCTCAATATACTATTGTAAGTAAAATATTGAGAACCTGGTTGCCTATATATGCAATTAGAATATCTACATTTCATGAAATGAGGTCTACACCGAGTAGTATTCTTACACTTGAGAGTCTGATTGGAAAGCTAAATGCTTTTGATCTAAATAATTATGACAATAGTTTTGTACCGAGTGTTGAGTCTTATTTTATGTCATTCTTAAAGATTGGTAAATCTAGCAGTAAGCATAATATAAATAATGAAAGTGGTAGTGACAATGAAGATGAGCTTGATGAGGTTGAAGAACTTATTCCTCGGAGACTACATAAAGGTAAAGGAAGGTATAAGGGAAAGTTAGCTTTAGCTTGTTTTAATTGTAAATAGATTGGCCATATTGCTGCTAGGTGTCCTAAGAGGAAAGAAGAAGATAAAGACAATGACCGATCTGGAGATGGGAAGTTTGGTAGAAGAGATAACAGAGGAATTTGATACTATGATAGAATAAATAAATAAGATTACAAAGACAAAGAAAATAAGGCATGTTACCTTGTTGGAGAAGACAAGAATGACACTGACACTGATGATGAAAATTAAGTGGTATTTTTTGCAATGAAAGATGATTAAGAAGAAGAGGAAATGTATGTAGAAACAACCTTTATTTCTAAAGTTAGCAGGAATGATACTTGGATCATTGATAGTGGCTATACACATCACATGAATGGTGATGAAGATAAATTTGAATACCTTGAATACTACAATGGAGGATCAGTGAAAATGGGAAATGATACATCTTGTCAAGTAAAAGGAAAATGGTCTATCTTATTGAATGATAGGATTAGATGTGATAATGCATACTAGGTAAAAGGACTTAACTAAAATAATTTAAGTGTAGCACAACTTAATAACTTAGGTCACTAAGTTGGATTTGAAAGAAAGAAGGTGAAAATATTTGATGAAACTATAGTTCCATGATCTCCAGTAGAGATAGAGAGAGATAGAGGAGTTCCATGATCTCCAGTAGAAAGGTCTCACTATGGTCCAGTATGAGAGTCAGTTTCTTGAGCTCCTTTCATACGTAGAGTATATGAAGGATGAGAAACTACGTATCCATCGGTTCATTATGGGACTTAATATGTCTCTTCAGGGGACAATATGTCTAGCTTTTCCTACCACATTTAGAAATGTAGTTGAGATGGCACTTGTAGCCAAGGATATTCGCACTAGATAGGAGTCTAAGGATCGATCTTAGCACTGAACCCCTTCATCCCAGTAGTCAAGACATCAGAGATCCTCTTGGAAGGGGAAATAGTACCATTCATCAGGATCCTTTAATGGTCAATAGTCTCAGTAGCAGGGATCTTAGTAGAGTTCTAGACAGAGACATTCACAGGTTTATTAGGGCTCTAAGCCAAAGTAGTGGCAATCTCAGGGCCCTAGATAGGATTAGAGGACATAGACCCCTCAGACACAGTCAGCTAGGACTTAGAAATCCTCTAGGGGTGGATACAATGGTTCTAGTAGGATAGGAGGGTCACAGTAGCCTAGGATAAAGGGAGTAGAGATTTAGACCTGAGGGCCATGTTACACTTGCGGTGGTATGGGTCATATTGTGAGAGAGTTCCCATAGGGACAGCTAGCTAGTGGTCAGAGAGGGGCTACCTCAGAGCCTACAGTCAGAGATATGGGTAGATCCCATAGAGTCTTTACAGTGGTTGATAACCACCAGGCCAAGCATAGGCCATGGTCATAGAGGCCACAGGTATGATTCAGGGTATCAGTGTATCTATCTTTTTTGATTTAGGAGCCACATACTCCATTATATCTCCATATGTAGTGGAGCATTGTGGGCTGGTGGTAGTTAGATAGGATGTTAGTTGGGAGGTCCAAGTTAGCCTCAGGAGCTAGAGTGTCTATTAGTTCCTTTGTTCACAGTTGTCAGATTCAGATTGGAGACTTCATCATGATGTCTCATCTTCACATCACCCCTCTAGGTTCTTATGATGTAGTCCTTGGCATGGATTGGCTCTATGCCCATAGCACCAAGATGGATTGTCATCAGAAGAGGGTTGAGTGCATGGATGATCATGGTACTTCCATGGTGATATTTGGAGTATAGAGGCCCATATCCCTTTGCATGATTTCTGCCATGTAGCTTAGGCGGTGCATGCGAAAGGGATGTCAGTTATTTTCCATCACCATTAGTGATAAAGAGGAGGAATCAGAGGGGGACCCTTTGCTTGAGGACTACCCTATCCTTTAGGAGTTTGCAGATGTATTTCCTACCGAGCTACCTAGTATGCCTCCACCTAGGGCAATTGATTTTCATATAGACCTTGTGCCAGGAGCTAAGCCTGTATCTAGAGCACCTTACAGGATGACCACACATGAGCTCAATGTGCTCAAGATTTAGCTAGAGGAGCTCTTGGAGAAGGGGCACATCCAACCTAGTGTATCACCTTGGGGTGCACTAGTTATTTTTGTGAAGAAGAAGGATGGATCACTTAGATTGTGCATTGATTATCAGTAGTTGAATAAAGTAACAATTAAGAACTGATACCTAGTCCCTAGGATCGATGATTTATTTGATCAGTTGCAGGGTGCCTAAGTATTCTCAAAGATAGAACTAAAGTCAAGCTACCATCAGTTGCAAATTGTGGAAAGTGATATCCACAAGACTACTTTTCATATGAGGTATGGTCACTATGAGTTCACAGTGGTACCATTTGGTCTCATGAATGCTCTAGCTATGTTCATGAGCCTCATGAATGGAGTATTTCATACATTATTGGATAATTTTGTAGTAGTGTTCCTTGATGACATTCTGATATATTCTTATAATGAGGAGGAGCGTGAGGAGCATCTAAGATAGGTTTTGCAACATTCGAGAGAGAATTAGTTATATGGAAGCTTATCTAAGTGTTCCTTCTTTAGACCCAAGGTGCATTATCTTGGTTATGTTATATTCGACGATGGAATCTCTATAGACCCATCGAAGATTAGAGCCATTATGGATTGGCTAGCATCCACCAATGTCACTAAGGTTAGGAGTTTGATGGGCTTAGTAGGTTATTATAGGAACTTTGTGGTAGGATTTTATAGGATAGCTCATGCCATCACTTCCCTTTAGAGAAAAGGGAAGAAGTAGGAATGGATAGAGAAGTGTGAGAGAGCTTTTTAGGAGCTCAAGAGAGCCCTCACTAGTGCTCTAATTTTAGCAGTGCTAGATCCTTCAACAGACTTTATTGTGTGCACTAATGTTTCTTTGGATGGATTAGGAGCAGTTCTTATGCAAGATGGTCATCCTATAGCTTTCGAGTGTAGGAAGTTAAAGACTCACGAGGTCAATTATCTTACTCATGATCTAGAGCTTGCAGCAGTAGTTCATGCCTTGGTGAGATGGTGAAACTTTCTTCTAGGTCACTGATTTGAGCTCCATTGAGATCACCAAAGCCTTCAGTACATCTTTACACAACCTAATCTTAATCCTAGGTAGAGAAGATGGATGGAGTTTTTGTGTGAGTATGATTTTGATGTTCATTACATCAAGGGGAAGAAGAATTTCATTGTAGATGCCTTGAGTAGGAGGCAGCACGAGCTCTCCTCTATGAGTTATAGTATAGATTTGAGGGAGCATATTTTGCATCACTTGCCAAAGGATGGATTCTATGTAGAGGTTTTCCAAATTTTCCATGCTTAGAGGCCCCTTGAGGGGAGATTTGCAGAGTATTCTTTAGAGTTTGATGGACTCCTACATCATAGAGGACACATCTATGTACCCTCTATGGGTGACTTGCAAGATTTTATTGTGCTTGAGGCTCATAGAGCACCTTATGCAGCTCATCTAGGAGTTAAGAAGTTGCATGCCAATCTGAGATAGCTGTATCATTGACCAGGTATGAGATTGCAGATTTCCAGCATAGTGGCTAGATGCCTAGAGTGTCAGAGAGTTAAGGCTGAGCACAGTCATCCAGGAGGGCTCCTATAGCCACATGAAGTGGAAGTGGGATGTTATATCCATGGACTTCATTGTTGGTATACCTATGTCTTCTTGCTGCCATGATGCCATCTTGGTGATAGTTGACACATTGACCAAGGTTGCCCACTTCTCAACCATGCATACTACATTCAGAGCACAAGATGTAGCTCAAGTGTTCTTGTGGGATATTGTCAATTTTCATGGAATTCCCCATAAGTTCATCTCAGATAGAGACTCTTTGTTCACATCAGCTTTTTGGAGTGAGTTAAAGGTGGCATTGGGCACTAGGCTCAATTTTAGTATGGTGTATCACCCTCATACAAATGGATAGACATAGAGGGTTAACCAGGTGTTAGAGGATATGTTATGTATGTATGTGATGGACCATTAGGTCAAGTGGGAGGAATACCTACATCTAGTAGAGTTTTCTTATAATAATGGGCATTATTCTTCTATTGGTATGCTGCCATATCAGGCCTTGTACGGTAGACCTTGTAGGACACCACTAAGTTGGGACAGGATCGAGGATAGGATATCTATTGGACCTCAGTTGGTCAAGGATATGGAGCAGAAGGTGGTCTTGATTAGACAACATCTTACAGAGGCTTAGGATTGATAGAAGAAGTCTACAGATGCCAATAGGGATGACCATGAGTATATGGTTGGGGATAGGGTCTTCTTGAGAGTGTGCCCACATAAGATTCCAATCCATTTTGGAAAGGGCTCTAAGTTAGTGCCTCACTTTGTTGGACCTTTTGAGATATTGGAGAGGATAGGACCAGTTGCCTACTATTTAGCTTTGCCTACTATATATGATGAGTCTCACATTATAGATTGGGATTGCTTGCAGGTGGAGTCGGACGGATAGATAGCCTTGGAGCCCATTCGCATTTTGGGCTGACGGACCTTGGCACTTTGAGGTAGAGAACTGGAGTAGGTTAGGGTCCAGTGGGATTGATATGATGAGGTCACGGCTTCATGGGAGGATGTGACATAGATGAGATCACAGTACCCATACCTTTTTGATGAACTCTAGGAGGAAGTTCATGCCTAGGGGGCGAGGATGTGAGGCCTCACCCCGACCCATCATAGCATCTTTTCTTATTCACATTTTGATACATTGATACACCTATGGATTATTCTGATAGAGACTCAAGACATTATGTTTGATGATGATTATTATATTATGTGGATTCGAATCTAGAGTACATCATGATTTTGATTATTCATGTTCAATAATGTGAATTAATGAGAATATTGGATCATGTTTAGATTTGATCACTTCACAGATGATATGTCATGATGATTATGTAATTATGATGTTTAAACATTATTGAATGAAAAATTTGCAATTAGGACTGAATTTTGCATATAGATTACGTTGTTAAATCATGAATTAATATATATATATATATATATATATATATATATATATATATATATACACACACACACACATACACATACACATACACATACACATATATATATATATATATATATATATATATATATATATATATATATATATATATATATATATATATATATATATATATATATATATATATATATATATATAATGTGATTTTTCTACCTTGAACTACTGATGCTCGATGTTTAGTGTGCAAGTATGAGAACCATGGAATTATTTGGAGAACCAAGGTTAAACATATGTGAACTGAGTAGGCAAGGTTTAATCCGATATGGGATTAAAAGCCTCGATATAATGTGAACTTGTTGTAAATGTGAATTTGCATGTGTGTTATTAGTTAACTTCATGTTGTCATTCAGGACATGGCATTTTGTATGTAATGTGCAATCGTTAGTGTCACTTGACACTTGTTATGTGCTTATTTAAATTCATTTTGTTTCTAGTCACTTCTAGAGGCCAATAAGAGGTCCTAAGGGTCATTTTTGGCATTATTAAAGTACCTAAGTGATAGGGGTATGGGTTAGGAAGGTTTTGACCATGTCCATTATTCCCTAATGACCTTGGTAATCCATTTTATGAGCCATTTACCCTTAGCTACGAAAATTGGATAAGTCTTGATCTTTACCCAACTCCACCGTTTCCTTTCAATCATGCATTTATCATGGGGGACAAAGAAAAAACAATATGACCATAGGTTCAAGTTTGCATTTATTGATGGTGGGTGGGTCGAAATTGGAGGCCTTTTTAGAGGCCCTTGGTAGAGTTAGTCGGTGTTCACCCACTCTCTACTTTTAGAGACATTAGGGTTTTGGAGAAAGGAAGGATAAGTGGATTAGCTCTTCTCAAATTTCATTTCCATAACACTTGTGAAGGGTGGTTTAGTCCTTGCCATGGAAGCTTACTTATTGCTTACACTAGATTAGCATGATGTTCTTTCTTTCTCATGTTCATGAATCCTATGCTTGTTATGATATTGTGTTGTATGGGATGGGATTTGGGTTTGAATTCTTGTTTCCTTTTTGTTTAATTTTTCTTGAATGAGGGAGTTTTTGTTCATGGGAGTGAGGCATTACTCACCCTTTGGGAAGGGAAGAAGTGGCATTGGGTGAAGGGGTTAGTTGGGCTCTCCATGAGGTGAGAGTCTCTTCTCTTGGAGAAGAGGGATAAATTCATGGTGTATGGGCACCATGGAATCCATTTGTATCCTTGCATCTAGAGGATTTTGATAGCAAAGTATGTGTATGGAGGTTTTGATTATGTAGCCTTGAAGAGGCAATGAAATACTTATGTTGAGAAATTTTGTATGCAATGTCATTCTCCCCTTAGAAAAGCCAACCTTCACCCTCTTTCAATGAGCTTGTAAGATCTATTTGTGTAGCCTAGGAAGGGAGTAAATTGTTGTACATGCATATGTGTATTTGTGAGCATTTTTTTTGTTGAAACATACCCGGTTAGCCTTGGTTCTCCAAGCTCGGGGGTGGTCTCATGTAGACCTAGGTTGGGAGGTGAGCATCCCATGGTTCTCCCCCTTTTTTATTGCAGGTATTGATGTCTTGATTCATGTAGAAGAAGCTTGATGGAGTTCATTCTTTGGATGTGTTTGTATGGAGACACCACATGTCTTTGTTTTGGTAGATCTTGCATGTAAGATCCTCATTTTTGATGCATTTTTTAATGAAGAAACCTCTCCTTGTAGTAGGAGCATACCTGTGGATTTGGATAGTGTTATCCTTCTCTTTATTGGAGTACCATGAAATTGTATATTATAAGGGAATTGAAAAAATCATGTTCTTTTGATACTATCGTTCATGTATGGTTACCAAATGTTATTTCATTGGTTGAAATGTAAATAAGGATTCCTTGCTATCATGTTGATGCATTCTACTTAATTGAAATGGAGGTGTAAATCTCTCATGTTAAATGTTGATCCAAGTTGATAAAGAAGAAATAATGTATTGTTGAAGGAAGAAATCATTGAAATGAATATTGGGAATCTCTTAATGTATTGATTGAATTTGTTTATGTTCATTATATTCTATCCTACCTTAGACAATCTTCAAACTCAATAGAAACTACTTGAGATGAGAACAACATTACCACCTCTAAATCTCTTCAAATTGTAGTATAAATCAATGAACAAGTAAAATAATGGATTACTATGTGAAATTTCTATTACAACAAATATATTCAACCTAAAATATCTCCTTAGTTTAGTCACTACTAATCTATGCATTTAAATGGATCAAAAAAAAAAAAAAAGCAAGCAAAGAAAGGAAGGAAGGAGAAGCCATATTTTCTTACAATGACATTTTCCAGATTTCTAGAGAAAATTACTCTCTGGAATTTGTATGGGACTAACATTATTCCCATACCATAGAGAATATTCTTTTTCATTATATTATGTTCCTAATTAGTATTAACTTAAGCCTAAACTCCTATTCTAACCTAGCTTTTAGACACTAATTCCTATTAATATAAAGTCACTAAACAAAGACTTAAAGGCTTACTTCATCCAATGTATTCTAGTGGGACCCACACCAAGATTATGTCCCTTGCCTATGATGTTATTTTCAAATCCATTTTAAACATAAAATAATCCTACCCTTATCCCTACGTAGGACTTTGGGGTTGCAAGTGGGAAGGCAACATTAATGGGAGCTTGCATCATGTTTTATCTAATGATCAAGCCTGCCCCCAAGACTTGTGCCCATACCTCACATTTCCATGCTGGAATTAATAATTGATTTGATGGACAAGTCAACCCACCTTGTACTTTTCCATGTGTACTTACCTCTGTTTGAAATGTGCATTTTAGAAAGGTAATGGAAGCTTGCTTGTAATTGGTAAGGATATTATTAGCTGGCATATATTCTTCCTCCCCAAAATCTAACATTCTTCTCTACCCTTCCCTATGTACCTTATGATCATTTCATCATACCTTTTTGCTATTAAAATAAGGCCATGCCTCTCCCTTGCATTTTTCCTAGGCCTTGGGAATAGGGGAGACTTGATGAGTGGTAGGTGTAGGAGTCATAGGTTAGTAGGTGTTAGTATAGGATAGGTTATCTATAAATTGTAATTAGTATTTACTTTGTATTTGTTTAGTCTTACTACTTCACATTTATTAATCCCTAGTAATACTATTATCCCTGATTAGCAATAAGGTAAGTTAGAATTAGTCACATTATGATTAGATGTTATTTCAAATATTAGATAAAGGAACTTATGGATCATGGTCCCATGCCAAATATTATTAGATTATATTGTTAGTTAATAATCTAGTAATATTAGAAATTTTTTAGAAGATCTTTTATTGGTATTTTTTTTTATAGGATAACCTTTAGTGATGGAATTACTCTTTGGGTTTATAATTTATTTAGTCGGTTAGTTATGTTTTGTTCGAAAATTAATGTATTAATCCAAATTAATACTATAATTTAGTTTATTCAATGATTAGCACTGGGGACCTATGGAACTTAGTTGGCCTTGGGTTAAATAGTCAATTTAACTAGAGGTTAATTAGCTAAGAGGATCTCAGATATTATTTAGACAAAAACCTCATAAGATAGAATTGTTCAAAAAGAGAAGATCAACTGAACGTATAGCTCCCTATTTTTGAATAATGTTTTCTACCACTAGAATGTCATTACTAAATGGGGTGACTAAGATAAGTTTTTAATTTGTCACCTTGGAATATCGTATCGAGGAAACCTAAGAAGCCCTTTCCCTAGAATGTGTTTTTATAGTCGTTATATAACTTTCGAAGTCTAGATAACATGGGATTCTAGTTAACATCATTAGTATCATTATTGGATCTTAATTGATAGTACAACCTTGTTCAACAGTCATGGTCTAGGTTTGCATACACCTCTTAAATAATTGATTAAATGGTATGAAATTGAATAAGTGACTAATGCCCTAGATACATCGAATGCATCATGATCATAAGTTTTTATTGGAAACTGTATACCCTAGGGTCCTGCCTTTGAACGTGACTATTACAACATTAGTTATAAACTTGTAGCTAGATTTCTCCCAACATAACTGATGTCAACTTACACTTAACCTATTGAATGACACTCCTTGACATATCATTTCATCTTTAAAAAAAAAATTTGGTTGCATTTTTGGTTGATTATTTTGGGTATAACATTTTGGTATCAGAGCCTAGGTTTCAACATTGGAACCTTTAGACCCATTACTTTTCAACTCACCTAACTTAATCTATTATGTAGGATGTCTATCATCATAAAAGCTAGCCGATGAGGCAAAGGTCGTAGAGTTGCACATGTTAGTACAGGATAGGGAGGTGGACCACCACCACCTCCACCACCACCACCAAACCCCAAATAGGATATCATGGATGTCCTTCAGAATTTGATTGGGGTAATACAACAAAGATTACTACCCATAGTTCCTCAACCAGAGTAGCAAGCTTCCGAAAGGGAAGCAGACATCCTAGGCGATGGTAGAGTAGGTAACAGAGAGAGGAGTAGGAGCCCTCCACCCAGGATTATTGAGGGTCATGGTGATCATGAGGGTGAGTCAGTACATCAGATAGAGGTACCACCTAAGCATGGGAATAGGGGTAGAGAGAGACCCCCTAGAGATGTTGGAGATGAGATCTGAGAGTTAGTATGACTTAAGCCACCTTAATTTTTGGGATCCACTGATAGGTCAGTAGCAAAGGCCTGGTTATAGAGTTTACAGTGATGCTTTGGGTTGCACCCTTATGGGAGTAATCTAAAGGCATGCTTTGCAGTTCATCTCCTATGGGAGAAAGCCTCCACTTGGTGACAATAGGAGGAGTCCATTGGAGGAGTGGCTATTGACACACTCACTTGGCAGTCTTTTGTAGCCCAATTTTGAGAGAGGTATCTCTCTGAGCATTTCAGATAGAGACAGATAGAGGAGATCCATGATCTCCAACAAAGAGGTCTCACTATGGCTTAGTATGAGAATCATTTTTTTGAGCTCCTTCCATACGTAGAGTATATGAAGGATGAGAAACTATGTATCCATTAGTTCATTACGAGACTTAATATGTCTCTTCAAGGGACAATACGTCTAGATTTTCCTACCACAATTAGAAATGCAATTGAGATGACACTTATAGCTGAGGATATCTGCACTAGAAAGGAGTCTTGGGATCAATCTCAGCACTGAAACCCTTCATCCTAGTAGTGAGGACATCAGAGATCCTCTTGGAAGGGGAAATAAAACCATTCAGCAGGATCTTTTAAGGGTCAATAGTCTCAACAAGAGCGATCTCAATAGGGTTCTAGATAGAGACATTCACAAGGTTATCAGGGCTCTAAGCCCAAGTAGTGGTAGCCTCAAGGCCCTAGACAAGATCAAAGGACATAGACCCCTCATACACAGTCAGCTAGGACTTAGCAGTCCTCTAGGGGTGGATATAGTGGTTCTAGTAGGATAGGAGGGTCACAGTAGCCTAGGACATAAGGAGTAGAGATTTAGACCTGAGGGCCATGTTACACTTGTAGTGGTATGGGTCATATTGCAAGAGAGTGCCCACAGAGATATTCAAATAGTGGTCAGAGAGGGGCTACCTCAGAGCCTACAGTCGGAGATATGGGTAGATCCCATAGAGTCTTTGCAGCAATTGATAACCGCCAGGCTGAGCACCAGGCCACGGTCATAAAGGCCACAGGTATGATTGAGGGTATCAGTGTATCTATCTTATTTGATTCAAGAGCCACAGACTCCTTTATATCTACATATGTAGTGGAGAATTGTGGGTTGGTGGTGTGTGCTATAAATGTGTCACACTTCTATGGATCATTACATGCAAAGAAAACTCAAGAATGAGCCCTCACAAATTGATCCATAGATCCCTAGGCATGGAGTGCAAGGGTTTTTAAGAATGCTCTTAGCTAGAGCTATTTAGCCTATAACCTTGCTAGTAAACCATGCAATGGGAGATTCAATGAAGACAGCGGCAAGAATGCCAATATCCTCAAGAATCAAGAATGAAAATGCAATGCAATGCAATGTTATGCTAGAAATAGAAATGAAAGCTAAGCTATGAAATGAAATATGCAAGTGTTACAACCCAAGCTAATTAATCTATGTGAGCTAATCTAGAGCATAGAAATGAAGCTAATCGAAGAAAGCATAAATATGAAGCTAAGCTAAGAATGCAAGAATGAGATGTAGATGCTAAGAATGCTCCAAATCTTCAAAAGCTCCAAAGTGACCTAGAAAACCTGCAGCATAAAGTTAGCATAAAAAGTTGGGGATCTAGAATGAAGAAGAGAGCTCTTCTTTTATAGGAAATGAGAAGGAATGGACCATGGAGATCAAGAGGCAAAAGATTTAATCAAGGGTGGAGCTTGAAAGAGGAGCAATCCATGTGCACAAATATCCTCCAATGAGAAAATAGGAGTTGACTTTTGTGTCCATATGACACAAAAAGTGCTTTTTCCATTTTTATAAAATAAGAATAATGCTTTATTTGTGCAACTTAGGATAAGAGGAAAAGTGGGGGCTTTTTATTTATTAAAAGGGGAGGAAATATTCCTTTTAATAAATAAAGACTTAGGATAAGATGGTTAGCCCATAGAAAATAATCAAATAAATGATAGGACTAGGATTTGATCAAGAACAAGCAATTTATAATTTAGCAAAAGGGGCTAATAGTCTAGGTGACCATTTTTAGGTGTATACATTTGCCCCTCTTTGAATAATGTGTGATCGATCTAGGAACACATGTAGTCAAAGAATGAAGTTGAAATGTGAGATTGATTTGGGATCACAAAGCAACTCAGATTAGCCAAGAAAGCAAGAGATAGCCAAGAAGGCAAGCAATAGCATTCTGACTCCAAAGAATGAAGTGCAGAAAAATAGAAAATCCTGCATGATCAGCCTGGTAGCGACAGTACTGAACACTTAGGAAAGAGATAGCCAATAAGATATGATGTGTCTACCCCCTCGGGATTGAAAGAAAAATCCAGGTAGAGGGAAAGCAGAAGCAAGAGCAGCATGATCAAATCACTAGAAATCATAATCGAAGAGAGAGAATAGAATAACCATCAAGCAATGAGGGTATGCCCCACACATGGGACACGGGGCACGAACCAAGTGGTCCCTCAACCCGAAAACACCATGGAGGGAGAAGAATTTGAACTTGAGATTTGAAAGTGAATGAAAGATGGAAGTTTGAAAGAGATGGGGATGAAGAGGTGAAGAATGCCCCAGTGAAGATCCAAGGATCAGGCCTCAAAAGGTTAGCCAATTGCACGAAAGAAGGAGAAAGGTGAACACAGATTTCAGTTTCGATCTTGAAATGAAGAGAAAATGATGGGATATGAAAGATAAGAAGTGAAAGACATGATCAGGAATAAGCGAAAGGTGAACACAGTTGATTAACAAGTCCATGAAAGATGAAAGGAGAGCTCTCTCCATATGCAAGATGCAAAACTAAACTAACATGAACCTAAGAATGCAAGCTACATGAAAAGTGGTTTACTTGCAAGGTCACAAAGCCAATAGACATCTAATTATCATCATCGAGCGTTATTGGTAGTGTCGCAAGATCATACAATACACACTAGCATAACTATGTGAATCTGAATATGATCTATATCAGATAGAAATGTGGAAATCTCACCTAGGCATCAAAGACATGTAGGTCTAGATGACTAATGCAGTGAGATCACCTAAGTTTGATATAGCAAGATTATGCTAGCATCGAGACACAAGAAAGTCAAGATAACTATAAGCATGCACTTGTGAAACAATCAAGGATAATACCTTGTAGGTCCATAGTGTCAAGTAAGACCAACATAAATGCTCATGATAGTTAGGTCCAACAAAATATACCCACAAGAAGAAAAAGAAATAAAACATGTTCTCATACCCTCAGTCTTCTAGCTATGCATCATCGAAAACTTCTCAGGGAGAGACCACTTAGCAAAGAATCATCATAGACAACACACAAAGAAATAAAGTCAAACAAATCTCAGCGAGTCAAATGTTTAAGTGCGTGTGTGTAGGTCATAGAGTCAAACTTTGAGTATCGCATCTACCAGTGAGAAATATTGCATCATCTAGACTACAAGTAGGATAGCTGATAAGTGTTGAGAAACACTCGACGCTAGGGTAGTGTTGAAAAACATAGTTGGGGTGGTGTTGAAAAACACAGTTGGGGTGAGGTGCCTAAGAAACCCAGACGCACAAAGAGACCCAAGATAAGCTTAAAACAACGTATGCCCCTTAGACTAAGACAAGAGTCAATTCCAAGCTAAGAGAGGCAAAGAGAGAAGTGGAGTGAAGCAGCGCCATGCAAGACTGATAGACATAGGTGCAGAGGGTCTCAAACAGCGCCTATTTCTAGGTTTTCACCACTTGATAGATTTTTTTTTTATTTTTATTTTTTTGTAATTTTTTCAGGACATTTTATAAATTTTTTTGTATTTTTGCTACCAAGGCGCCTGTTTCCAGGTTTTCACCAAGGCACTTTTTTAATTTTTTTGATTTTTTGAATTTTTTGAATTTTTTTGGGGAGACATCAAAGCGCCTATTGCTAGGTTTTCACTACGATGCTCATTTTTTAAGTACTTTTTATGATTTTTATGATTTTTTTAGCATCATATATAAATTTTTTTGGAATTTTTTCAGGATCAATAAAGATATGTACAAAGAATGCCCCAGATAGAAATGGGCATCAAGAATTTGCTTCCTCTGATGTAGAGAATTGATAGGCCCTAGGCCCAAATGCTGCAACTGTGACAATAGGAGGTCTTATACCAGTTTGACCAATAATAACCAGCCCTAAGCAATGTCTGAGCTAGCGGAGGATCATTAGAATGTGATCCACATATGCCATCATGGATTTCAGCTAGCACTTTTTCTAACTCCTCTATTTCTAGACACTTAAGGAGAGTTTCGTCTAGACCCTTCCTATACAAGTCACCAGAGACAAAGGAAAAGTGTAAGGGATGGTGGAATGAATGGCGTGGTGGATTTGCAAGAGGAATATGAGGTGGAAGATATGTAAAGATGGTAGGATTGTAAGATTTGTGAGCAGGATAGCGTAATTCATCCACCAGGAACTTGAAGCGAAATTTATGCTTTTTCATTTGTAAGATGGATGTTGAAGTAACCAAGGCATTACCAACTTTGTTCTTAGCTCTAGGAATGGGTTGAAGTATAATAGATATGAGATCATGCTTGAGGTAGTGCGCCATTTTTTTGTAGAGAATCAACTTGTCATCTTTTATTTGAGAATCATTATTTTTGAGCAGATTTTTATTTTTACTTTTCTTAGGTGTGGATACCGCCACAATGTGGTTTTCAACATCCGACCATTGCTCTTTTCTTGTGACTTGATGACCATGATGTTTGATTGCTGATTCAATCTTTTTTGTTGCTACTTCACTGGTGGAAGAAGTAACAGGTGTTGATGCAAGATGAAATGAAGTGACCAGTTCAATAGCATTTATGCGAGGGGTGTCATCTTTGGTAACAAGAGAGGTTGAGCCTATAGGATAAGCTCCAAAAGTAGCTAGATCTAGACTTGTCATAGAAGAACCAGTGTGGTCCACTAAGGCAACATGTGGAACAAACTCATCAAACCCCACACAAGACCCATCAACCACGTCGGGATGGTTACTACAAGAATGAACCATATCAACATCCATATCATCAGTAGATATATATTTTTCTCCCCAAAGAAGTGAAGTAGAGGGAAGATCATCTCCCACATGAGCCATAGTGTGTATTGGTGACTCATCTGTATCTGTGTCTAAATTACTGAGCATGGAAGTATTTCTAGAATCCTCTCTATAGATCCACTTTTGAATAGCTTGTTCTTCTCTTTCTGCTTCTAAAGGAATGGATGAAGGAACAAAAGTCTCAAAGATCACCATAGCAGAAGTGGAAGGCTTTATCTGATCAGAAGGTCTCCCATATGACCTAGGAGAAACAGGTATAGAAGCAAAGAAACCCAGTGTATATTCACCCATACCAAGGCTCATCATCTTAAGTGATTTCTCAGCAGCAACTAGAGACGTACTAGGATCATTAGTAGGTTCATTGTGAGGAAAAAAATTTTTAGTAGCAGCAAGAGCATTAATAGCAATAGTATGGTCTCCAGGAATCACAATTTCAGTGCCATTGTATGGAAATTTGACGCACTGATGATAAGTGGAAGGAACAGCCTGCATGTCATGGATCCAAGGATGACCCAAAAGAATGTTATATGCAAGTGGAATGTCCAATACTTGGAAGCTAATATCTTTCATGACAGGACCCACTCAGATAGGCAGTGTGACAAGACCTTTGGAAGATCTTTCCACTTCATCATAAGCTTTTACAGTAATCTTCTTCTTGGAATCCATAGCCAATTCTGACAAACCCAATTGTTGTATGACATTGAAAGAAACAATATTTAACCCTGCGCCATTTTCTATCAGGACTCGGTGGACTCAGGTATTGTAGACTAGAACTTCAATGTGTAAAGCTAGGTTATGTGGGTGAGCAATAGATATGTCATCTTCTGCAGAAAAGGAGAGAGATAGTGGAGATGAAATGTGGTTGTCCATAGCCTGAAATTGATCTGGATCAATGTCATTGGGAACACGTGTTGTACATAGAGCCTCATCAAGAATCTCTCTATGCGAAGAGGATAATCGAAGTAACTCAAGGATAGATATCTGTGCTGGTGTCTTTTGCAAATTTTGGACAAGATCATAGCTAGGGGTGGCTAAAGGAGCCACTTGTTTGGAAGGCAAGGCTTGCCTGGGATCTTGCGCAGTTTTAAGGACAATCTTGGCTTGCCCCCTAGTAACAGCATTCAGTGTCTCACTTTGGGAAGATGAACTACCACGTGTTTGCAAGACTAACTTTGGCTTACCATGATTGGTGTTATTATCATCTTGAGACCTCATCATTAGAACACTCTCAATGGGCTCTACCATGTTAATCACAAGCGTATTAGAAGGATACGTGTAATTGATCTTTGCATCATGATTCTTCTTATGTGTTTGAGAGGTTTCCCCCTTATCATGCTTAGGTAGAGGATCTTTGAAAGCTGTGTGATCAGAATTTTTAGTTAAGCCATCAGTGGAGATTGTGCCATTCTCAATAAGATCCTGAATATCATCCTTAAGCCTAAAACAATTATCTGTCGGATGTCCCTTATTCCTGTGATAATGACAGTAATGATCCTCTCTCCACCAATCAGGCTTATTTGGTGGATCCCAGTTACCAGGTTTATCAGGAAGTGTAAGATATCCATAGTCAACCAAAGTCTTAAGGATCACATCGTAAGGTTCTGCCAACTTGGTATAGACTCGCTTTCGAAATGACTTCTTAGGCTTATCTGCATATTGAGGTTTAGGAGCATTTTGAGTGTTGCTAGCTTCTTCTTGTTTTGCTGCATAGATAGCGTTGGAGAGATTGAAAGCGGGCTCTTTAACTTTAGGAGCATCAACAACCCCATCATTAACAACATACTTATTCTTATTCCAAGGTTTGTTATTGTCTTTTCCATTGCCTTTAGCATCTTTATTAATAAAAATATCCCCTTTTCTTATAGCTACATCCTCGATTCGATATGCACTTTCAACCATGTCATTGAAAGAGGAGAACAGTTGTTTTCTTAGATCATAATACAGCTCAGGCACAAGAGTGTTGACAAAAATATCAATCTTTTCCCTTTCGGGTAGCTGATGAGGATATCGAGAATACAATGACCTCCAACATTGTAAGTAAGTTGCAAATGGCTCACCTTGATGTTGTCTTAGATTACCGAGATCTATCACAGTGACAGGTTGTTGGATGTTGTAAGAGTGCTGCTGGGTAAATCGCTGAGCTAACTCATCAAAAGTCTTAAGCAGTGGTGTCAATTTTGCAAACCATTCCAAAGCTTGGCCTCTTAAGCTTTGAGGGAATAAGCGTAGGAGATATATGTCTTCATGAAGAAAGTCCATACTAAGAGCATAAAAATGATGCACATGGTCATGAGGGTCACCATTTCCATCATACTTGTCATATTTAGGAACCTCAATATCCTTAGGAAATGGGACCATGTATAGATCTTTATCAAAAGGAAGAGCACAAATTGATTCTACAAAAGAGACCTTTGGAGGCTCTCTTTCTAATGCCATTTGGGTAAGGCGTTGATTTGTCTGACGTAATTCTTCTTGAAGGACTTCCAATTCAGTTGGTACTCTTTGTTGGACAATTTGTCTGACATCATAGCCGGGAGGAAGCTTGTATCCTCTTGAAGTCATATATTGAAAATATTGATCACCATTACGCTCTAAAAGCTTATGCATTATTCATTGGAAATCCACATCTTGTTCACATCTCATAAGATCCTCACTAGAAATCTCATCATTAGCCTCTGCCTCATGTTGAGAGGGAGGAGGTCTAGGTGGTGAAGAAGGCATAGCAAAAGTTGGCCTTGGAGGAGATCTTGGTGGCATGTTGTTGTCATTGTTGCCATTGTTAAAAAGAGGTCTATGCTCATGATTACTAGTCTCAGGTTGCTCATGAAATGTCCCTCTATAAGCCATGCACCTAGTAGCATCCATCCTTTGTTGATTGTGTTCTTTGTCTAAGCACGCTTGATTATGCTTATGCTCAAAGTGTTCTTGCAAGAGTTGAAACTTTTCTTGTTCAGTCAAAGTGAGTGAGACACTGTCTGTGTTTTTGGGAGTCTTGAACGCGGAAAAGAGGAAACCTCCTTTGTACCACGGTGTAGCCTTAGATTTCTCAAATTGGTCAGAACTAGAACTATCTTTACTAATGGGTGCTTTGGAACGTCTAGTTGGAGAAGGTAACTGTGTATAATTGAACGGAGGATGACTCTCCTGCTCAAATTGAGACCGAGTTGTAACCGGCATGAAAAGAGATGTTGGTCAACTAATAGAAGGAGACAAAGTTTCTTAGATTTGAGATAAGCAAGGCTAATAAAGATCACTTGTCAAAGTAGAACAATAGAGAGATGACTAATCAAAAGTGCTCAAGTACTTACAACAATCAATTGACTAAAGCCGAGTAGCGAGAAAGAAGCTCAATAAGCAAGTAGCTAGAGAGGTAACCGTGATGCGACAAGTGATCAAGAGTAGCATTCGTTAAACTCAAACCCAATAGTTTTAGCTCATTTGTTTCAGTCTAGAACAAATCTAAGCATGTAGGTAACAAACCAGTTTTAGGTAAGAATAGAAAAAGACACTCTACGACAAGTTAAAGTGCAATTTTAGCCACTCTGAATTGCAGCAATGATAGGACAGCAAAAAGATTCTGGGTGATACTTTCCAAGCAGACAGGGCGATACTTCTTAGTTCAGGTGATACTTCGCTTTAAGCCAGGTGATAGACTGCAGTATGGTTGGGCGATAGACTCTAGGCTAGCGGGGTGATAGTCCAAAAGGAGTGAACTATCACGCCGTATATCTCAGCAAAGCGTGCGATAAAATAGCAGGGTGCGAAGTATCGCGCGATATTTTGGAGTAAGGTGTGCGATACTATTGCAGAATTGGGTGATTCTTTGACCAGTGAACATAAAATTCTCAGTTTTAAAGCATTTTGATCAAGTTCAAAGGTTGGATAGTGTAATTTCTCAGTTTGACAAGCAGTAACAGTACATAAAAGACAGGTTTACAAACAGTGTAGGATCAAACATGTCATAGAACACTTGAAACAAGGGCAAAAGAAACCTTACCAAGACAAGCACTTGTGATATCAAGATAAAAAACCTTATGAACGCTACCATTTGTTTGAATGTTGAGAATGTTTACACTGGTATAGCACAATCGAAGACAATTCAAGCAATTACTACCTAGAAGGACAAGGCTCATTACTTAGCAACGTGGCCCACAACTTGATGCTCTCTTGCCTCACACCAAGTGGTTGCCCACAAGAGATATTGGTGTTGTCATGGAAGTGTCAAAAACACAACCAAAGGAACACATATGGTGAGTGTCTTGGGGTGATCCAGGTAAGTCCACTTGGATCAATCCTTGCACCAAGAAGCTAAGCAGCTAAAATAGGGTGGCCTCTAACCAATGATTTGTAGTAAGGATTTCTATTCATAACACCCCTCTTGCTCCTCATAAAGGACTAGGACCTCACGGCCTCAAGAGTACCTTAAGCATTCTTGCTCAATGCTTTCCCCATGGTCACAATCCCATGAGCTACTAACATCAAGCGAAGATAAGTGTTATGTCTACCAAGGTTTTGTGTCCTCGATAGCCTTGAGATTAGTGAGTTGGAATCACTCGCCACCAAGGAAAATGATGACAAGGTTGTCCCCACTTGGGTCGTTCCTCTTGATTGCTCAAGAGTAGGCTCGCTAAAGGATCCTTATACTAAACAAAAAGTGGATAAACTCTTGAGGTTCAAGGTTTTTGTTCACCACAAGGGTGAAGAGCATACTCCCCTATCTCAAGAATCTCTCCCAAACACACCAAGCAAAGATTCAATTACCCCCTTGCTTTCAAAATCCCAAGATGGGACAAGATTTCTGTTTCACCACAAGGGTGAAGAGCATACTCTCCTACCACCTCAAAATTTCTACAAGAAGGTATTAAGTGCCTATGAAAGGAAACAACTAGTATATGCCGCACTTAATAAAAAAAGCAATTAAACAAGCACTTGATTTGGTTTTTATGCGTAGGGCAGCCCTGCAAAAACCATTAGTAGCCCTCTTTGACATGTGATTTTAGAAAATTTCAAGCAAGAAGCACCTACAACCACAACTTGTTAGACCAACAAGAGTTAGGAGAATCAAAATCCAAAATCTAACAATGATTAGTACATGAAAAATTAGATAATCTACAAAAATAACTAATCAAATGATAAAATTTGAAAATGAAACCATCATGGTTGGATTAGGCTCGGAAAGACCTTTCCAATGATATATCACACTTAAACTTTTGATACCATTTGCAAAATTTCAAAAAAAAATAGGCACCCATTTTCTAGAGGCACAGATTTGAAAACACTAGAAATTTCAAAAAATTTCAAAAAGATAGCTAAGAACCTGAAACTTGCAAGATAGATAAAATAGCCCAAAAATAGCTCGCTGCCAGGTACAGACACAGTATCGCACGATACTTCACCCGACACCAGGTGATACTTATTAGTCCGCGCAATATTTTGCCCGACACCAGGTGATGCTTCGCCCAAGACTAGGCGATACACCTTAATATAAGTGTGCGATTCTTCTAAGATGCGAAGTGTCATGCGGGTATTATAAGGTATATCACGTGATATATTGAGAAGTATCACGTGATATACTGAGAAGTATCGCATGATATACTGAGAAGTATCGCATGATATACTGAGAAGTATCGCACGATATTCTGAGACAGAAAACCAGAGAATAAAAATTACACTAAAAATTTGCTGAAAAAATGATGAAAATGCAGAAAAAGAAGGGACAAAGTCAGCCTGATCTGCCCCACGATGGGCACCAAAAATGTGTGCTATAAATGTGTCACACTTCTATGGATCATTACATGCAAAGAAAACTCAAGAATGAGCCCTCACAAATCAATCCATAGCTCCCTAGGCATGGAGTGCAAGGGTTTTTAGGAATGCTCTCAGCTAGAGCTATTTAGCCTATAACCTTGCTAGTAAACCATGCAATGGGAGATTCAATGAAGACAAGGGAAAGAATGCCAATATCCTCAAGAATCAAGAATGAAAATGCAATGCTATGCTAGAAATGGAAATGCAAGCTAAGCTATGAAAGGAAATATGCAAGTGTTACAACCCAAGCTAATTAATCTATGTGAGCTAATCTAGAGCATAGAAATGAAGCTAATCTAAGAAAGCATAAATATGAAGCTAAGCTAAAAATAAAAGAATGAGATGTAGATGCTAAGAATGCTCCAAATCTTCAAAAGCTCCAAAGTGACCTAGAAAACCTGCAGCATAAAGTTAGCATAAAAAGTTGGGGATCTAGAATGAAGAAGAGAGCTCTTCTTTTATAGGAAATGAGAAGGAATGGACCATGGAGATTAAGAGGAAAAAGATTTAATCAAGGGTGGAGCTTGAAAGAGGAGTAATCCATGTGCACAAATATCCTCCAATGAGAAAACAGGAGTTGACTTTTGTGTCCATATGACATAAAAAGTGTTTTTTCCCTTTTTATAAAATAAGAATAATGATTTATTTGTGCAACTTAAGATAAGAGGAAAAGTGAGGGCTTTTTATTTATTAAAAGGGGAAGAAATATTCCTTTTAATAAATAAAGACTTAGGATAAGATGGTTAGCCCATAGAAAATAATCAAATAAATGATAGGACTAGGATTTGATCAAGAACAAGCAATTTATGATTTAGCCAAAAGGGCTAATAGTCTAGGTGACCATTTTTAGGTGTATACAGGTGGTAGTTAGATAGCATGTCACTTGGGAGGTCAAGTTAGCCTCAGGAGCTAGAGTGTCTATTAGTTCCTTAGTTCATAGTTGTCAGATTCAGATTGGAGACTTAATCATGATGTCTGATCTCAGCATCACCCCTCTAGGTTCTTATGATGTAGTCCTTGGCATGGATTGTCTATATGCCAATACCACCAAGATGGATTTTCGTCACAAGAGGGTTGAATGTGTGGATGATCATGGTACTTCCATGGTGATATTTGGAGTACAGAGGCCAATATCCCTTTGCATGATTTTTTCCATGTAGCTTAGGTGGTGCATGTGAAAGGGATGTCAGTTATTTTCCATCACCATTAGTGATAGAGACGAGGAATCAAAGGGGGAGCCTTCACTTGAGGATTACCCTATCCTTCAAGAGTTTGCAAATGTATTTCCTACAGAGCTACCTAGTATGCCTCCACCTACTGCATTTGATTTTCATATAGACCTTGTGCCAAGAGCTGAGCCCATATCTAGAGCACCTTATAGGATCACCACACATGAGCTCAATGAGCTCAAGATTTAGCTAGAGGAGCTCTTGGAGAAGGGGCACATCTGACCTAGTGTATCACCTTGGGGTGCACTAGTGATTTTTGTGAAGAAGAAGGATGGATCATTTAGATTGTGCATTGATTATCGGTGGTTGAATAAAGTAACAATTAACAACCGATACCCACTCCCTAGGATCGATGATTTATTTGATCAGTTGCAGGGTGCTCAAGTATTCTCAGAGATAGATCTGAAGTCAGGGTACCATCAGTTGCCGATTGTGGAAAGTGATATCTACAAGACTACTTTTTGTATGACGTATGGTCACTATGAGTTCAAAGTGGTACCATTTGGCCTCACGAATGCTCCAGCTGTGTTCATGAGCCTCATGAACGGAGTATTTCATACATTCTTGGATAATTTTGTAGTAGTGTTCCTGGATGACATTCTGATATATTCTCATAATGAGGAGGAGCATGAGGAGCATCTGAGATAGGTTTTGCAGCGTTTGAGAGAGAATTAGTTATATGGTAGCTTGTCTAAGTGTACCTTATTTAGACTTGAGGTGCATTATCTTGGTCAGGTTATATCTGGCGATGGGATCTCTATAGACCCATTGAAGAATAGAGCCATTATGGATTGGCCAACACCCACCAGTGTCACTGAGGTTAGGAGTTTTATGGGCTTAGCAGGTTATTATAGTCGCTTTGTGGTAGGATTTTCTAGGAGAGCTCATCCCATCACTTCCCTTTAGAGAAAAGGGAAGAAGTATGAATGGATAGAGAAGTGTGAGATAGCTTTTCAGGAGCTCAAGAGAGCCCTCACTAGTGCTCTAATTTTAGCAGTGTCATATCCTTCAACAAACTTTGTTGTGTGCACTAATGCTTCTTTGAATGGATTAGGAGCAGTTCTTATGCAGGATGGGCATCCTATAGCTTTCAAGTCTAGGAAGTTAAAGACTCACAAGCTCAATTATCCTACTCATGATCTAGAGCTTGCATCAGTAGTTCATGCCTTGGTGAGATGATGACACTTTCTTGTAGGTCACCGGTTTGAGCTCCATTCAGATCACTAGAGTCTTTAGTACATCTTTACACAGCCTAATCCTAATGCTAGGCATAGGAGATGGATGGAGTTTTTGTGTGAGTATGATTTTGATGTTCATTACATTAAGGGCAAGGAGAATGTAGTTGCAGATGCCTTGACTAGGATGCGGCATGACCTCTCCTCTATTAGTTCTAGTACAGATTTGAGGGAGCATATTTTGCATCACTTTCTAGAGGATGGATTCTATGTAGAGGTTTGCCAGATTGTCCATGCTCAGAGGCCCCTTGAGGTGAGATTTGCAGAGTATTCTTTAGAGTCTGATGAACTCCTATGTCATAGAGGATGCATCTATGTACCCTCTACAGGTGACTTGTGAGATTTTATTATGCTTGAGGCTTATAGAGAACCTTATGCAGCTCATCCAGGAGCTAAGAAGTTGCATGCCGATCTGAGATAGTTATATCACTGGCCAGGTATGAGATTGTAGATTGCCAGCATAGTGGCTAGATGCCTAGAGTGTCAGAGAGTTAAAGCTGAGCACAGTCATCCAGGTGGGCTCCTACAGCCACATGAGATTGCTGAGTGGAAGTAGGATGTTATATCCATGGACTTCATTTTTGGTCTCCCTATGTCTTCTCACCATCATGATGCCATCTTGGTGACAATTGACACATTGACCAAGGTTTCCCAATTCCCAACCATGCGTACTACATTTAGAGCATGAGATGTAGCTCAGGTGTTCTTGTGGGATATTGTCAGACTTCATGGCATTCCTCATAAGATCATCTATGATAGAGACTCTTTGTTTACATCAGCTTTTTGGAGAGAGTTATAGGTGGCATTGGGCAGTAGGCTCAATTTTAATATAGTGTATCACCCTTAGATAGATGGATAGACAAAGAGGGTTAACCAAGTGTTAGAGGATATGCTACATATGTATGTGATGGACCACCAGGTCATGTGGGAGGAATACCTTCATCTTGTAGAGTTTGCCTATAATAATGGGCATCATTCTTCTATTGGTATGCCACCATTACAGGCCTTGTACGGTAGACCCTACAAGACACCACTGAGTTGGGACAAGATCAAGGATAAGATATCTATTGGACCTTAGTTGGTCAAGGATATGGAGTAGTAGGTGGTCTTGATCAGACAGCATCTTAGAGAGGCTCAGGATTGATATAAGAAGTATGTAGATGTGAACAGGGTTGACTGTGAGTATATGGTTGGGGATAGGGTCTTCTTGAGAGTGCACCCGCATAAGAGTCCAATCCATTTTGGAAAGGGCTCTAAGTTAGTACCTCGCTTTGTTGGACCTTTTGAGATATTGGAGAGGATAGGACCAGTTGCCTACTATTTAGCTTTGCCACCTAGCCTGTCATGCATCCACAATATGTTTCATGTATCTTTGTTATGAAAATATATTTATGATGAGTCTCACATTATAGATTGGGATTCCTTGTAGGTGGAGTCAGACGGATAGATAGCCTTGGAGCCCATTCACATTTTTGGCTGACAGACCTTGGCACTTTGAGGCAGAGAGCTGGAGCAGGTTAGGGTCCAGTGGGATTGTTATGATGAGGTCACAGCTTCATGGGAGGATGTGACATAGATGAGATCACAGTACCCATACCTTTTTGATGAACTCCAAGAGGAAGTTCATGCCTGGGGGGGGAGGATGTGAGGCCTCACCCTGACCCATCATAGCATCTTTTCTTATTTGCATTTTGATACATTGATACACTTGTCAATTATTCTGACAGAGACTTGAGACATTATGTTTGATCATGATTATTATATTATGTGGATTAGAATCTAGAGTACATCGTGATTTTGATTATGCATGTTAAGTAATGTGAATTAATGAGAATATTGGATCATGTTTAGATTTGATCACTTCATAGATGATATGTCATGATGATTATGTAATTATGATGTTTAAACATTATTGAATAAAAAATTTGCAATTAGGACTGAATTCTACATATAGATTACGTTGTTAAATCATGAATTAAATATATATATTTTATGTGATTTTTCTACCTTGAACCACTGATGCTCGATGTTTAGTGTGTAGGTATGAGAACCATGGAATTATTTGGAGAACCAAGGTTAAACATATGTGAATTGAGTAAGCCAAGGTTTAATCCGATATGGGATTAAAAGCCTCGTTGTAATGTGAACTTGTTGTAAATGTGAATTTGCATGTGTGTTACTAGTTAACTTCATGTTGTCATTCAAGACATGGCATTTTGTATTTAATGCACAATCGTTAGTGTCACTTGACACTTGTTATGTGCTTATTTAAATTCATTTTGTTTCTAGTCACTTCTAGAGGCCAATAAGAGTTTCTAAGGGTCATTTTTGGCATTATTAAAGTACCTAGGTGATAGGGGTATGGGTTAGGAAGGTTTTCAGCATGTCCATAATTCTCTAGTGACCTTGGTAACTCATTTTATGACCCATTTACCCTTCACTATGAAAATTGGATAAGTCTTCATCTTTACCCAACTCCACCCTTTCCTTTCAATCATGCATTTATCATGGGGAACAAAGAAAAAACAATAGGACCATAGGGTCAAGTCTGCATTTATTGATGGTGGGTGGGTAGAAATTGGAGGCCTTTTTAGAGGCCCTTGGTAGAGTTAGTGGGTGTTCACCCACTCTCTACTTTTAGAGACATTAGGTTTTTGGAGAAAGGAAGGATAAGTGGATTAGCTCTTCTCAAATTTTATTGCCATAACACTTGTGAAGGTTGGTTTACTCCTTGCCATGGAAGCTTACTTGTTGCTTACAATAGATTAGCATGATGTTCTTGCTTTCTCATGTTCATGAATCGTATGCTTGTTGTGATATTGTGTTGTATGGGATGGGATTTGGGGTTGAATTCTTGCTTCCTTTTTGTTTTATTTTGCTTGAATTAGGGTGCTTTTGTTCATGGGAGTGAGGCATTACTCAACCTTTGGGAAGGGAAGAAGTGGCCTTGGGTGAAGGGGTTAGTTGGGCTCTCCATGAGGTGAGAGTCTCTTATCTTGGAGAAGAGGGATAAATTCATGGTGTATGGGAATTTTTTTTATGTAGGCTTGAAGAGGAAATGAAATACTTATGTTGAGAAATTTTGTATGCAATGGCATTCTCCCCTTGGAAAAGCCCACCTTCACCCTCTTTCAATGAGCTTGTAAGACTCATTTCTGTAGCCTTGGAAGGGAGTAAATTGTTGTATATGCATATGTGTATTTGTGAACATTTTGTTTGATGAAACATACCTTTTTAGCCTTGGTTCTCCAAACTCAGGGGTGGTCTCATGGAGACATAGGTTGGGAGGTGAGCATCCCATGGTTCTCCCCCTTTTTTATTGTAGGTATTGATGTCTTGATTCATGTAGAAGAAGCTTGATGGAGGTCATTCTTTGGATGTGTTTGTATGGAGACACCACATGTCTTTGTTTTGGTAGATCTTGGATGTAAGATCCTCATTTTTGATGCATTTTTTAATGAAGAAACCTCTCCTTATAGTAGGAGCATACTTGTGGATTTGGATAGTGTTATCCTTCTCTTTATTGGAGTACCATGAAATTGTATATTATAAGGGAATTGAAAAAATCATGTTCTTTTGATACTATCGTTCATGTATATTACCAGATTTTATTTCATTGGTTGAAATGTAAATAAGGATTCCTTGCTATCATGTTGATGCATTCTACTTAATTGAAATGGAGGTGTAAATCTCTCATGTTAAATGTTGATCCAAGTTGATAAAGAAGAAATAATGTATTGTTTAAGGAAGAAATTTCATTGAAATGAATATTGGGAATCTCTTAATGTATTGATTGAATTTGTTTATGTTCATTATATTCTCTCATACCTTAGACAATTTTCAAACTCAATAGTAACTACTTGAGATGAGAACAACATTACCACCTCTAAATCTCTTCAAATTGTAGGATAAATCAATGAACAAGTAAAATAATGGATTACTATGTGAAATTTCTATTAAACAACAAATATATTCAACCTACAAATCTCCTTAGTTTAGTCACTAATAATCTATGCATTTAAATGGATCAAAAAATAAAAAATAAACAAGCAAAGAAAGGAAGGAGAAGCCATATTTGATTACAATGACATTTTCTAGATTTCTTGAGAAAATTACTCTCTGGAATTTGTATGGGAATGACATTATTCCCATACCACAAAGACTATTCTTTTTTAGTATATTATGTTCCTGATTAGTATTAACTTAAGCCTAAACTCCTAGTCTAACCTAGCTTTTAGACACTAATTCCTATTAATATAAAGTCACTAGACAAAGACTTAAAGGCTTACTTCATGTAATGTATTCTACTAGGACCCATGCCAAAATTATGTCCCTTGCCTATTATGCTATTTTCAAATCCATTTTAAACATAAAATAATCCTACCCTTATCCCTGTGTAGGACTTTGGGGTTGCAAGTGGGAAGGCAACATTAATGGGAGCTTGCATCATGTTTTATCTAATGATCAAGCCTGCCCCCAAGACCTACACCCATACCTCACATTTCCATGCTATAATTAATACTTGATTTGATGGCCAAGTCAACCCACCTTGTACTTTTTCATGTGTACTTACCTCTGCTTGAAATCTGCATTGTATAAAGGTAGTGGAAGCTTGCTTGTAATTGGGAAGGATATTATTAGTTGGCATATATCCCTCCTCCCCAAAATCTGACATTCTTCTCTACCCTTCTCTACATACCTTAGGGTCATTTCATCATACCTTTTTGCTATTAAAATAAGGCCATGCCTCTCCCTTGCATTTTTCCTAGGCCTTGGGAATAGGGGAGACTTGATGAGTGGTTGGTGTAGTAGTCATAGGTTAGTAGGTGTTAGTATAGGATAGGTTATCTATAAATTGTAATTAGTATTTATTTTGTATTTGTTTAGTCTTACTACTTCACATTTATTAATCCCTAGTAATACAATTATCCCTGATTAGCAATAAGGTAAGTTAGAATTAGTCACATATTGATTAGATGTTATTTCAAATATTAGATAAAGGAACTTATGGATCATGGTCCGAAGCCTAATATTATTAGATTATATTGTTAGTTAATAATCTAGTAATATTAGAAATTTTTTAGAAGATCTTTTATTGTTATTTTTTTTATAGGATAACCTTTAGTGATGGAATTAATCTTTGGGTTAATAATTTATTTAGTCAGTTAGTTATGTTTTGTTCAGTAATTAATGTATTAATCTAAATTAATACTATAATTTAATTTATTCAATGATTAGCACTAGGGCACCTATGGGACTTAGTTGGCCTTGGATTAAATAGGCAATTTAACTAGAGGTTAATTAGCTAAGAGGATCTCAAATATTATTTAGACAAAAACCTCATAAGATAGAATTGTTCAAAAAGAAAAGATCAACTAAACATATAGCTCACTATTTTCAAATTATGTTTGCTACCACTAAAATGTCATTACTAAATGGGGTGACTAAGATAAGTTGTTAATTTGTCACCTTGGAATATCGTATCGAGGAAACCTAAGAAGCCCTTTCCCCAGAAGGTGTTTTTATAGTCGTTATATAACTTTCAAAGTCTAGATAACATGGGATTCTAGTTAACATCATTAGGATCGTTATTGGATCTTAATTGATAGTACAACCTTGTTTAGCAGTCATGGTCCAGGTTTGCATACACCTCTTAAGTAATTGATTAAATGGTATGGAATTGAATAAGTGATTAATGCCCTAGATACCTCGAATGCATCACGAGCATAAGTTTTTATTGGAAATTGTATACCCTAGGGTCCCACCTTTGAACCCGAGTATTACAAGATTAGTTATAAACTTGCACCTAGATTGCTCCCAACATAACTGATGTCAACTTACACTTAACCTGTTGAATGACACTCCTTGACATATCATTTCATCTTTAAAAAAAAAATTTGGTTGCATTTTTGGTTGATTATTTTGGGCACGACAAACTATGATAACATGATTAAGATAAAAAAATAGAAGATTTAGATGTTTACCAAGTCTAACCAAACCTAATCATGTTATGTCCAATCAATGTTAGAAAGGAAAGATGACCAAATCTAGTTTTAAAATAAAAGTGTATTCATCTAAAAGTATTTTGGAGTTGGTACATGCCAAATTATGTGGTCCTATGAGAACTCAAAGCTATTATGGTGACAAATATTTTATTTTCTTTATTGATGACTATTCTAGGATGATGAAAATCATGTTCTTAAAAGAAAAATTTGAAGCCTTCAAATTGTTTAAGTGGTAGAAGGCTAAAGTTGAAAAAGAAACTAGGAAAGACTTAAAATGCTTAAGATGTGATAGAGGATGTCAGTTTATTTCTGATGAGTTCACTAATTTTTGTAATGAGCATGGAATCAAAAGATAGGTTTTTGCACCAAGGACACCTCAGCAGAATGGGATTGTTGAAAGGATGAACTGATCTATTGTTGACTATGCTAGAATATTGATGATTGAGAAAAGTGTTGCACAAATGTAATGGAGAGAAGTAGTTAACACTGTTGTATACACTTTGAACCAAGTTCAACTGAAAAAGGACATGAACAAGACACCTTATGAGTTATGGCTTGGCTATTCACCGAACAAGACACCTTGGAAGTAGATGCGACATTCTAAAATATGATAGGAATTGTAAATTTTACTCTAAAGGTGATGAAGGAATATTTTTAGGATATTTCACTAAGAGTAAAGCTTATAAATGTTTGAACAAGGCTACTAACAATATGGTTGAAAGTGCTAATATAAAAGTTGATGAGTTTTCTGAAAAGAATGATGAAGAAACAATGAAGGAACCAAAAGACTACGATAGGTTTACATACATTGAGAATATAGATTATCTACTAAAGTCATAGGCTAAGTCTACCGAGCATCAGGAAAATGCGACCAAGAATCAGCAAATCCAAACAAAGAACCAGAAAGAAGTTACCAAGGAACACAATGAACTTTAACCGAATGGTGAGAAAAGAAGACAACAAGTGCTGGAAATATTTGTTAGATGGAACCATCCACAAAACCAAATCATTGGAGATAAGAAAGCTGGCATGATGACCCAAAGTAAGTTATGAAAAAACATATGCTTAGTTTGTGAATTTGAACATAAGAATGTTAGAGATGCACTTAAAAGTGAAGAATGGGTTAAGGCTATGAATGAGGAAATTGAACATATTGAGAAGAATAAGACATGGACATTGGTACTGAGACTTAAATGAGTTAAATGAGAATGGAGAAGTCACTAGGAATAAGGCAAGACTTGTATGCAAGGGATATGCACAAGAAGAAGGTATAGACTATGGTGAAACTTTTACACCAGTAGTGAGACTTGAAGGAGTCTATAGGTTACTTGCATATGCTGCACATAATGAATTCAAAGTATATAAAATAGATGTGAAATCAATATTTCTAAATGGAATTCTTGAGGAGGAGGTCTACATAGAATAACCATAAGGTTTTATTGATCCAAATCAGAAGGACATGGTATGTAGACTACACAAATCTTTTTATGGACTGAAGCAGGCACCAAGATCATGGTATGAAAGACTACATGCTTATCTTATTAGTATTGGCTTTGTAAGGACAAGTGATAATAGTAATTTGTACATGAAAGGAGAATTTGATGATAATATTTTGATTGCTGCAATTTTTGTTGATGACATAATCTTTAGAGGACATGATATGATTTGCAAATCTTTTTCCAATGAAATGAAAAGGGAATTTGAGATGTCAATGTTTACAGAGATTAAATTCTTTCTAGGTTTGTAGATTATACAACAAAATGAAGGGATTTTCACCATTGAATCAAAATACATTAAATAAGTGTTAAAGACTTTTGGCATGGAAGATTCAAAACTGGCAGGAACACTGATGGTAACAAAATGTAAGTTGAAAAAGGATGATGAATCTACCAAGGTAAATTAGACACTGTACAAATCAATGATTGGAAAATTCATGTATGGTGTATACAGTAGGCCTGATATAGCACATAGAGCTGGGATTGTAGAAAGATTTTCTGCCAATTTGAAACATTCACATATGGTTATTGTTAAAAGGATTCTGAGATACTTGAAGAAGATTGAAGACTATGGTTTATGGTACATAGAAGAAGGAAAATTTGAACTCCAAGTTTTCACTAATGCAGATTGGGCTATAAACATTGATGACCAGAAGAGAAAAACTGATGGAGCATTCTTTTTAGGAGACAAACTTGTGACTTGGATAAGCAAGAAGCAACCATGCATTTCTTAGTCTATTTCTGAAGAAAAGTATGTTCATGCTACTGCAAAATGTTTAATTATTGGTTGGATAAAACAAGTGTTTGGAATGAATGAATGAGATGATTACTGACCCTGTGATTATATATTATGACAACACTAGTGACATAAATATTTCCAAGAATATAGTGATGCATTTAAAAACAAAGCACATATTTATTATGTATCATTACTTAAGGGAAAAATTTCAAGAGAAGTGGCTGAAATAGGAATTTGTGAACTCTAAAGAACAATTTGCTGATATTTTTACCGAGCCCTTACCAAAGGACACATCTAAGTATTTCAACACTAGGCTAGGGGTTCATCCCTTGTCTATTGGTCACTAAGGTGATCAAGAGGTTGATGTTGGAGATTTGCTAGCAAGTCAATGTTGACTATATGTTTGTCATTGATGACAACATATGGTAAGTAAAATACTTTGAAGACTTATGTAGTAAGATTTGAGTATATATTGCATGGACATGTTATCGGCATGATATCATGGACGTAGAGGTTAACTATTAGTACAAATAGTTATATAGCAGCTTGTGTTAGCAGTGTTCTTGACAGAGTTACAAGAAGTGTTCAGTGAATAATTGTCCATATAGTTATCATGGATCCTTGTAAATTTGGATATGTGATGGAGACATGTTAGTTATTTTATATTCATGGATGAAAAGTTTGATGATCCGTAGAAGTGAAGTTATGTAGTCTCTATTTAGCAGTAGCAGTTTCTTGTGTTTATTCAAAAGAGTTGACAAAGATTTTATTGGTTCTCAAGTTGCACCTATCATTTTAGTATGCACCCTTGGATTAGTGCTTAGAGAAGAGTTATTAATTTTCTTTTAAGAGTGCATGATGTAATTCAACTTGAGGAGAAAGTTTTAGTTAATTTGGTAGAGTCAACAATGTGTAGCATGCATCTATATTTATTTATATTAGACAGGTCCTAGCATGTGTTGCATGCTTAGTAGAGCTGACAGAATTATTATTGGAGTATGTTATGGTTTCTCTAATATGATTTCAAGTTCATTCTAATAGGCCCACTTGATTATATCATTTAGAGGAAAGATATTTATAGGTAGTCATTTTTTATTGCTAAAGTATCATTCAAAGTTGATTGTGAAGAGTAGAGAAGAGTGTGAGAAGTGTTGAGCCATCAGAAGAAGGTCTATGTGACCATGTAAAGTATTTTTTCCATACATTGGAACTAATCCAGATAGCAGGTCAAAGCACGGTTCACCAAGATCTAGATATAGTGTGTATCTATTATTCAGAAGGCTCTAGCCTTCACTCTTTGAGCAGTGTGCTCTCAGAAAGTGCATCCTCACACCTAATAGGGTTAATTGTAAAATACTTTTAATAGGGTCTGAACCTTGACCAAGTCTACCATACTAAGCATATTGTACAAAAAATCCTAACAAGGTTAAGGATCTTCTAACAAGGATCATAATACACTAGTACATAATATTATTGGGTGTCAATTCCCACCAGGATTTTTACCTATTTGGGTTTCCCCATAACCAAAATATTGTTGAACTGTTTTCAAGTGTTCTCTCATTGCGTTTATGCTTTTTGTTTAAGTTTACTTAATTGGATAAAGAATTGAAACTTGTAGATAACTTATTCACCCCCCCCCCCTCTTAGTTATCTCTTGGGACTATTCCTAACAATTGGTTTTAGATCCAAGTGCCTCAGAGAGAAAGTTTAACAACATGAGGTTGATCAGATGGCATTCTTTAGAAAAGATAGTCCTAAGTTTGAAGGAGAGAATTATCTTGATTAGAAGAACAAGATGATGACACATTTGCAGTGAATTTCTTTTGAAGTTTTTGAAGTGGCTATCAATGAAGTTGAAATCCCTTCTCTAGTAGATCTTGTAAAGGATGATGCTACATGAAAGTAGAAGGATTTGTTCCATCAGAATTCAATTGCAAAATAATCCCTTATTAGCGCCCTATCTGACAGTGAGTTTTCTGAGATAAAGAAAATAGATACAGCCTACAAGATATGGAAGCACCTAGAAGATATGTTTGAAGGAGATAAACAAGAAAAGTATGTGCACATAAAAACTTATCAGAAAAGATACAATACATTAGAGATGCTACCTAAAGAGAACACCAGAGCTTACAACCAAAGGATTAATGAAGCAGTTGCAAGAATTAGGAACAATGGTGGAGAGATCTCAGAAGAAGACATTATGGATAAATTGATGACCACTCTCACAATAGAGTATGAAAACAAGATAAACATACTTGATGAGACCATGCAGCTTACATCAAATTTCAAAATAGAAACCTTGATCAACAAAATTTCAGCTTTTGAGATTTCAAGATTGAAGGCATAACCTAAAAGTGAAACAACCATCAAAGCTTTGGTCCATGGTAAGAAATTTGCAAACACCTCTAGTAATTTTGATGATGATGATGAAGAGAAAACACTAGATGATTTCATTTCTATGATTGCTAAAAAAGAAAAGAAAGGAAAAGGAAAATATGAAGGTCAATTACCATTCAAATTCTTTTCATGTAATAAGATTGGTCACTTTTCATCTAAGTGTCCTACAAGAGTTAAAAAGTTCAACAATAACTACAAGCCTAAGTATACAAAGGAATACTACTATGCTGGAGATGGAGTATCAGATGAAGAATTAGGAGAAGAGGAGATTAGATTCATTTCTCTTGAAGATGAAAAGAATTCTCAAGAGTTAGAATTGATTTCACAATAAGACATTAGGATAGATTGGATCATTGACAGTGGTTTCTCACATCACATGACATGTGACAAAGATAGATTTGTTCATTTGGACAGATACAAAGGAGGCATGGTCAGAATTGGAGATAATAATCCTAAACCTATCATTGGTAGAGGAGCCATCACCCTGGATGGAAAAAAACAATACTAATGATGTTCTTTATGTTGATGGTTTGAAACATAACCTACTGAGTGTTGGGCAGTTGCTTAACAAAGGCTACAAATTGGAGTTCAATAGAAACAAGTGTATCATTAACAACAAGGAAGGATAAATAATTGCATTAGGATTAAAGACTAAAGGTAATGTTTTTCAGCTTAATCTAGAAGCAAGCTATTTTATTACTAAAGTAGATGATAGTTGGCTATGGCACAAAAGACTATGTCATATCAATTTTGATAACATAGTAAAGATTAGTAATGTTATGGTAGTAAGAAACCTACCTAGCATAGCAAAACTAGTTGATACTATATGAAGGGAATGTGTAATGGGAAAGCATGTGAGGAACTCAGTCAGGAGAAAGCATAATTTAGTAGAGAACAAGTTGGATCTAATTCATACAGACCTATGTGGACCAAATCAAACAAGATCATACTATGGTGAAAGGTATTACATTCTGTTTGTAAATGATTATTCTAGAATGTTGTGGGTTGCATTCTTGAAAGATAAGCCAGAAGCATTTGAGAAGTTCAAAATATTCAATGCTAAAGTTGAGAATGAATCTAGACTTAAGCTAAAATGTCTAAGGTCAGATAGAGGAGGAGAATTCACCTCTAACAGATTCTATGAGTACTGTGAAGATCATGGCCTAAAAAGATAGTTAAGTGCACCTAGAACCCCTCAAAAGAATGGGATTGCAGAGAGAATAAATAGGATTATCCTTGACATAGTGTGCACCATCATGATTGAAGGAAAAGTTGCACATACCTATTAGGGAGATGCAATCAATACAATAGTCTATACAATGAATAGAATACAATTGGGCCTGGCACTGACAAGACACCTTATGAGCTATGGTTTGGTAATGTTCCCATAGTGAAATACTTTAGAATCTTTGGAAGCAAGTGCTACATCAAGAGGGATGAAGAAGTAGGCAAGTTTGATGCAAGAAGTGATGAAGGTATTTTTCTTGGTAACTCTACTAAAATTAAAGCTTATAGATTTTTTAACTTCAGATTGAAGAAAATCATTGAATGTGCTCATGTTAAGATTGATGAGAAGTTTATGTTTCAAGAAAGACATCATGATTACTCACCTATGATTGAAGATGAACCTAGACCCTCCACTAGTGAGATAGTAACTGAAGAGATGTTTAAGAGTATCAATGTATTGTTCAATGACCCTGAAATAAGTGAAGAAGAAACTTAGAAGGAAGATGAGACAGTATCACCTAAAGTTCCAAAGTTTACATCTAGAAACCATTCCAAGAATGACATCATTAGCGATTAGAGCATAAAAGTCTTAACAAGATAACAAGAAAAGAATTCAAATAGTAATGAGGTGGTATGTTTACTATCTCAGATTGAACCTTTAAGTGTAGAAGATGCATGTAATGATTCATATTAGCATGATGCTATGAAAGAAGAACTAGATTAGATTATTAAGAATGACACTTGGGAGCTGGTCCTAAGACCTAGTGATAAGAATGTGATTGGAACAAAGTGGATATTTAGAAACAAGATGAATTAAGATGGCACAATAGTAAGAAATAAACAAAGGTTAGTATGTAAGGGATATGCACAAAGAGAAGGAATTGATTATTCAAACAAATTTGCACCTGTTAGAATTCTTGAATGGAGATTTCAAAGAAGTATACATTGAGTAGCCAGAAGGATTCACCTTATCAGAAAAACCTAATATGGTATCTGTTAGCACAAGTGAAAAATTCCATGGTTGCAGTATTATTTTCTATGCCTCTATAGATATTTGTCCCATTTTTCTGGTGAAACCCTAGGAAAAATTCAAAAAATCTAACCGTTTGCAAGGAAAACCCTAAGTGTGCCCTAGCCCTATTCTAATTTCATGTTACTTTTTTGGGCCACTTAAAATTTTATTAAGGCATGTTTGTTAAATTTTATTACACTGGCGGCCTTTATTTGCCTAAGTCTCCAAGTGCCTAGCTTTAATTTTTCCTAAAGTCCGGCGGCAGTAATTTTTCCTAGGTCTTAATGCTAAATATTTCCTAAAGTTTTCGGCCTTTATCCTTTCCTGGGCCCAGTTTTTTGACACCATCTCGATCCAATGATAGGTGTAAGATCTTATGGAGTGTGTAAAAGGGTTGTGAAATTGTGCCAGCCATTGATTCTCTTTCACAGAAAAGGCTTTTTAATGTAATGGGTCCACATGCCAGGTGTGCTTAGTTAGCACTTTCTCATTGGTCCATGTATTAATGACTCAAAATATTGTCAGTGGGCCAACGATTTCAGAGGTTCAGTGGTTCTGATAGTGGCAGAGCATCGACAGCTAGTGTATGATCTTAAGGGTTTTTTTTGACACATGAGACTATAAGACCAACCGTTGATTCTGCTTCGTGACATAATATTTTCTTTCAATGGGTCCACTGCCAGGTGTTGCAGTTGGTGTTTTTTAATTGGTCCACATGATAATGAGGTGGAGCTTGTAGTGGGGCCTATGTCATATATTTTTGATCGATGGTTGGCGTATGATCACATGGAATATTCTTCCCCCATGCGATCTTACGCCCATCGTCCGATTAGATGCCAAGGGAAGAGTGGGTCCTATGTTAGAAGTGGCTGGGTGGAGATAGCAACTAGTATGATGACATGTGGTGGTTTGCAGGTGGGCCCAGGGTTATCAAAGTTTTTTTTGGTGGATCGGACAAGTTTTTGGCAGCACCGATAAAGTCTTTTGTGTTCACTTATTTACAAAGTATTTGGTGGAGTTCTAAATTTTGTAGCGAATTGACGATTGAGGTTTTCATGCATTGGCCAAATATAACCAAGGGTTAAACATAAGACTTAGCAATTCAGTGAACTACTTTGTTTGCTGAATCATTTGACTTGACCGTGGTTAAATAAAGTATTAAGTGACCCTAATTTTCTTGTAGTCGCATGTTCACCAAATGGTAAAAGAGTTAAGGGTCAGCCGAGAATTGTGGGACCATTCTACTAGGTGTTGCTGAGGTTTTTCAATTTGATTGGTCATGGGATTTAGGAGTAAAGACATGTCAGTGGGCCCAAGAGATTCTAAAGGATGCTAAGATGGAAAATCTGATGGCTGGCATATCTTCGCATATAATCTTTTGAGGCTATGCAAACTTACGACAACCGTTGGATTAGAACCTTATGAGGAGTGGGTCCAAATTTCTACATGGGGCCTTTTTCTTGCTGGCGTGCTCTTTTTTCATTGGTTGAGAGTTTTTGATGATGTGGAAAGAGATTTTTTAAAGGTTTTTGTTGACTGTTGTGGGATTCTACGAGCCGCCTGATCTGCTAGGAATAAGTTAGATCAATGGTCCTGTTTTAAACTCCAGGAAGTTACCATTTTTATTTTGAATTCAAATTTCCTGTAGGGTTTTGCTAGGGTTTTTGACATAGAAAGTTGTAAAATGAAGTGGTGGCCATGAATTAAATTCTTCAATATAGATTGTATTTGGGGAAGGATATAGAAGACATAAATTATAGCTAAAATCTAATTTTGTTTCCTATGATGCCGAGCCAAATGAATAGCAGGATTGAATTGAAGAGTGGCATTCATTGCAGGGTGGACAACGAGATATAAAATCAAATTTGTTGAAACTAAGCCAAGAATAGCATTGAAGACATAAAGCAGTTGGCTCATCTAAAAAATATGTCATCTGTTTCATTGGTGTAGTTATTGTAAACCCTTTAAGGTTGTTGTAAAGGTTTTTTAGGTTAATTTTTGTAACCCTAGAATGATCAGTTGCTTGTTGCATCTCTTGGTATAACGGGATTTTTCATGATCATTCTAAGGGATTGGGAGTTTAGGTGTTAAAAAGATAGAAATTTTTGAAACCCTAGCTTTTCAGTCAAGGATTGTAATTTTTTATACCATTTTTATCAAACAATAGAGAAGTACAAATTGATGTTCTTATCTTGCAAGCTTACTATTCTAGATATTGTATGCACATGGTGAAAGGTTATACTTAATACAAACCTTAGATCTTTTCTCTCCTTTTCTCTATTCTTTGAATCTTTAAATCTTTACATAAGGTTTATGTGAATGTATTGATGCTTTGAGTTCCAACCTAGAGTTAGATTAAATATTGCTTAAAGTGGAATATGTGTTCTTGGAGTTTATTTGAAGGATTTTGATAAACAGGAAAGAGTTGGGATATTTGTGTTTATGTCTAAAGACCAATTTTAGACACTATTGTATTCATGCTTTTCCTTGATATTTTTCTCAATAGATAAGGCACCAGCCTATATTCTCCTATCTTTGTGTTGAGAAAAGTGATTCAAACCTTGTAATCTCAATCATTTAAATCATTACCAATCTTTTAATTTATTTACATTTATGTATTGTCCTATCCAGTGATGTGGAGTCAATGAACAATAGGTTGTTGTTTAGTACTTTCTCACTGTATTCATCTATTGAAAGATCTAATAAAGAAATAAGGGGTAGAGTTAAAACTATCAGTCAGAGTTAATACTATCGGATCAGGTGCACCCACCTTGGTTTTGCAGAGCCAAAAGTAGAAGAGGGTAGTCTTATCCCTATAGTTGGTCTAATTGCTTATAGATTGCTCACATTTGGACCTAACCAATCCTTAATATCCATCATGGGCATATTGGTATCTCATGGAGTGTAAAATCCTATCTAGGAACCAACAATATGTAGATTGAAGAAGCCCCTCCATGGACTTAATCAAGCCCCTAGAGCATGGTATAAGAGACTAGATGGATATCTAACAAATATTGGATTCAAGAAAGGAGCAACAGACTATAATCTATTTATAAGAGAAACATCTGAAGGTTTACTACTTGTAGCTATATTTGTTAATGACACTATCTTTGTAGGTAATGACAAACTTAGTGCTGAATTTGCTAAGGAGATGCGAAATGAATTTGAGATGAGCATAATTGGACCTATCAAATACCTTTTTTGATTGAATGTATAATAGCTAGAGAAAGGTATTTTCATTAATCAGTCCAAGTATGTGAAAGATATATTAAAGAAATTCAAGATGGATGATTGCAAACCAATAGGGACACCTATGATAATATGATGCAAGATTAAAAAAGAAGATGACTCACCAGCAGTAGATATAACATTGTATAGGTCTATTATTGGCAAACTCATTTATCTTACTCAAACTAGACCTAATATTTCTAATGCAGTTGGCATAGTTGGAAGATTTGCAACAGAGCCTAAAAATAGTCACCTCATGGTAGTAAAAAGAATATTTAGATACTTGCAAGGCACTATAAACTATGGTCTATGGTATCCCAATTTAGAAAATATTGAGCTTCATGTATACACTAATGCAAATCGGGTAGGATGCGTTGATGATAGAAGAAGTACATTAGGAGGAGCAGTGTTTCTTAGTGATAGAGTTGTCACTTAGATAAGAAATCTAGAAAAATTGTATCTCTCAGTCAACAACAGAAGCAAAGTATGTTGTAGCAGCCCTGAATTGTTCCACTATTATTTGGATCAAGCAAATGATAAAGGATTTTGGAATTCAGATTGACTATCCTATTGTTATACATTGTGATAATGTTGGAAACTGCAATTGAAACAATTGTTGTATTGTCATTGATGTCAAACCTTAACTGGTAAGATTGTTGCTACTTAGGAAAGTACTATATCTATGGTGAGAAGGGAAAGAAAGGTTGGTAACAATAACACCTAAAGAAAGGTTGAGTTATCTTGATACTACAAAGTGTACTTGATTATGTTGCACAAAAATGAGACAATGTATTGTTTATCTTAGTAATATTGAAGACTAAACTGGTAGGCTTAACCGAGAAAAAATAATAAATCATGTTTAAGCCAAGTTATGATAGAGTCAACTGAGTTAGTGGATGTCGAGCAAAAATCTAGTGTTGACCCAGTATCAGTTAATTGTCAAGGAAGATAGCATTTGCCGAGGAAACAATTTTAGTAGTGACCGATCATTTTACATGGATACCGAGTGGATGATCATAGTATTGACTGAGCATCAGCAATTTTATATTTGAAGAGAATTCAGATTTGGAGCTGACATTGTTGAATTCTTGGATTATGTAAAATGTGTTGACTTTATTTATTGATTGTATAGAAGCATTTAATGCTTCGTAAAATGTTTTATTGTAAATCTTTATGAGATTTGAGATGATTCTAGAATAGATGAAGAACATGAAGTGGGTAGATTCAATGTATTTGACCTAACCCTAAGATCTACGAAGGAGATTAAGTGACAAAAGATAAGTTAACCTAACAAAGGAAAGTATTAAGGGAACTGAAGCATTACGTATGTGAATGCATGGTGAAGTAGATGCTAGAAGAATAGTAAAGTTTTATTGACTATATAAGTGAAAAGGATGAAGGAAAAATGTGGTGATTTCTTGAAGGAAAGTTCCGAGAAGATCAGAAGTGGAGATGGAAAAGTTTCAAAGTCAGTAAACCAGCATTTGTGTATGGAATTGGATCTGATATTTACAATGTGAGTTGTATGTTTTTAGATCAATACTACTGCTACTTTATAACCATTGTAACAATCAAAATCCTTTTAATAGAGGTTGACCTAACAATCATATGTTAAATCCTTTGAACAAGGTTGCATTCTAATGGAGTGTATGTAAGTGCTTTGACCAGGCTCACTTTTAACAAGGTGATTGAAATCCTTTAACTGGGTCACACTTGACAGTGTGTATTGTAACCTTTGACAAGGTTGGCTTTTAACCGAGCTCACTTCAGAAGAGTGAAAATAATAGTAGCATGTTACAAAGTGGTTTTTCCCATATTGGGTTTCCACTACAAATCGTGGTGTCAATACTTGTGTGAATGTTTTTGGGTTTGAACATTTTGTGTTTTACAAGTTAGATACAGCTGGGTAGTGGACTGTTGAGTTATATGTTTCTATTATTGAATCAGTGATGACCGAGTTTGTTTTGGTTGCTTGATCTAATTTAAAGAAAAAAAATTTAAGTTATTTTATACATCAAGACCTAAGAACAACTGATTCACCCCCCCCTGTCTCTGTTGTTCTAAATCATATTAACAATTGGTATCAGAGTTATGTTGTTTATTGGTGTTTACAAAAAGCAAGTTCAAAGGGACTTGAAGAAAATGATCAAGATGTATAAGAAGGTGGTACCAAAGCTGAATAAGGAAAACTTCCCTACATGGAAAAGCTTGATGAAGCTGCATCTGGCTAGTATTGGTGATTCTACAAAGTACTACATTAAGCATGACTATGTCACACCTGTTGCACCTCTGACTGCCAAGGAAATGAGAGCTAAGCAAGAACACAATCAGGAAATGTTGGAAATTGCATCTGCCCTAAGCTATCCAGAATTTGAAGACATTAAGGACTGCACAACTGCTAAAGATATGTGGGACACTCTTGCAAAGATCTATGGTGGTGATCTATATGTACTAAAAGCCAAAGCCGAGTCTTAGAGGTAAGTTTGATGAAATGAGAATGAATGAAGATGAAAACATTGCACAATATTGTGGTAGAATAAAAGAAGTTGTGAATCCTATTAGATGAGAAAATGGGACGATTGATGATGAGACCATAATTGGAAAAGTGTTAAGAACTCTATATCCTATATATGCTATTAAGATCTCAGCTATTTAGGAATCTAGATGTAACTCTGCAAATGTGCTTACTTTGGAAGGTTTGATTGGCAAGCTGACTACTTTTGAACTGTCTAATTATGATAATTTCACTATTGGTAGTATTGGAAATGTTGAATCTGCTTTTAAGTCACAATTAGTCGTGAACAAGCCTAAGAAGGAAAAAGAAAGATGCATCAATGAAATTGAAAGTGAAAGTGAAGATTACAGTGACACTTCTAATGAAGATCTTGAAGATCTAGAAGCTCTTATGGCTAGAAGACTGAGAAGAGGAAAAGGAAAATATAAAGGTAAACTCCCTATTATATGTTTTGCATGTAACAAGGTTGGTCATATAGCTGCTAGATGTCCTAATAGGAAGGATAAATATGAAGAAAGAAATAGCAGACACAAAGATAGAAGAGATTACAAAGGCTACCAAAGGTACAAAGACTACCAAGAAAAAGTTAAGAAATCTTGTTACATTGCTGAAGAAGAGACTGACACTGATAGTGATGATTTTGAAATTGAGGTAGTCTATGTTGCAATGAAAGATGAATCTGATGAGGATGAGAAAATTGCATTGATTTCCTATGTGAACAAGAATGATAAATGAATTATTGATAGTGGTTGTTCACATCACATGACTAGTGACAAGAGTAAGTTTGAGACCCTACATCATTATAAAGGTAAAAGTGTAACATTTGGTAATGATGCACCATGTCCTGTTAGAGGAAAAGGATTGATTAAACTGACTGATAAGATCTCTTGTGAAAATGCTTATTGGGTTGAAGGACTGAATTATAATTTGTTAAGCATTTCTTAGCTCAACAAAATTGGTTATTGAGTGGAATTTCATCACAAGAAAGCTAAGATATTTAATGCTACTGGTGAACTAATTGGAAGTGGTGAGCAGACTAGAGGTAATTTGTTCTATCTCAACCTATCTGAAGAAATATGTATGTTTGCACAACTTGATGACATTTGGTTATGGCATAGGAGGCTATTTCATGTTAACTTTGACAATATGGTAGAGATAAGTAAGAAGAAGAAAGTAAGAGGCCTACCTGGATTGAAGAAACCTAAGAATGTGATGTGCAAAGAATGTTAGCTAGGAAAAATGACTAAGTCAAATTTCAAGAGCAAATCCTTTACTTCTGAACACATTTTAGATTTGGTTCATACTAACCTTTGTGGACCTATGGGTATACAAATTTATTGTGGTGCTAGATATTTTATGTTGTTTGTTGATGATCATACTAGGATGATGCATGTAATGTTTCTAAAAGAAAAATCTGATGCTTTTTAAAATTTTAAGTGGTATTTGGCTAAGGTTGAGAAGGAGACTGGTAGGAACTTGAAATGTCTTAGATCTAACCATGGTGGAGAATTTAAATCAAATGAATTTAATCTATTTTGCAATGATAGAGGAATCAAAAGATAGATGTCTTCACCTAGGACACCTCCACAAAATGGTATAGTAGAAAGAAGGAATAGATCTATTTTGGACTATGCTAGCACATTATTGATTGAAAATAATGTGGCACATAAATACTAGAAAGAAGCTATAAGTACAACTATTTACACTCTTAACCAGGTACAGATCAAGTAAGGTACAAATCTAACACCCTATGAATTATGGTATGGGCATGCACCGAGTGTTAAATACTTTAGAATCTTTGGAAGCAAGTGTTACATATTGAATGACAATAGGAATGGAAAGTTTGATGCTAAAAGTGATGAAGGCATATTCCTAGGCTACTCCACAAAAATTAAAGCTTATAAGTGTTTGAACTCTAACACTAACAAAGTTGTGAAAAGTGTGAATGTAAAAATTGATGAGTATGTAGAAAGAAATAAGGCTGATAGAAAAAGAGAACTAGAAGATTACATATCTTTTGTGTACATGGAGAAAATAGAAGAGGCAGGTAACAGACCTGCACCTGATGCCGAGGCTTGGGCAAGAAATGCCAAGTGACAGACAGATGATGCCGAGCGTCAGGAAAATAGTGCCGAGAGAGAATAGGAACATGCCAAGCTACAAGATAATGCTGTCGAGGATTAGGAAGAGGTTGCCAAGCATTCAGAAGCTAAATCTGACAATCTTGTTGGGGAACCTGATGAAATAGAAGAAAAAAATGTTGAACCTATTTTGGCAAAATATGTAAGAAGACATCACAAGCCTGAACAGATAATTGGAGATAGAGATACTAGAATTTAGACCAGAAGCAAGAGAGATACTAGAATTTAGACCAGAAGCAAGACAAAAGATCCAACATGCTTACTATGTGAATTTGAATGTAAGACAACTAAAGAGGCATTAGAAAATGAAGATTGGATACAAGCAATGAATGAAGAAATTGACCAGATTGAGAAGAATGAAACCTGGACTCTGGTGCCGAGACCTGTAGATAAGAATGTTATAGGAACAAAGTGGGTATTTTGAAACAAGTTGAATGAAAAAGGTGAAATCACAAGGAACAAAGCTAGACTAGTATGCAAAGGCTATGCACAAGAAGAAGGAATTTATTATGGGGAGACATTTTCCCTTGTAGCTAGATTGGAATGAGTAAGAACTCTACTTGCATATGCTACTTATAAAGATTTCAACGTATATCAAATGGATGTCAAGTATTCTTTTTTAAATGATATACTAGAAGAAGAAGTTTACATAGAATAGCCAGAAGGTTTTATTGATCCAAATAGAAGACACATGGTATGTAAACTAAACAAAGCTTTATATGGATTGAAACAAGCTCCCAGAGCATGGTATGAGCGGTTGCATAATTATTTGATATAGATTGGATTTTCTAGGACAAATGACACAAGCAATCTATATATGAAAGATGAAGAAGGTAGAGGTATTTTTTTGGCCAAAATTTTTGTTGATGACATTATTTTTGGTGGACAAGATGCATTGTGTAAAAGTTTTTCACATGAAATGCAAACTGAATTTGAGATGAGTATGTTTGGTGAGATCACATTCTTTGTTGGTTTACAAGTATATCAGATGGAGAAAGGCATTTTCATTACATAGTCTAAGTATGTTAATGAAATACTGAAAACTTTTGGAATGGAAGATGCTAGACTAGTGGGAACTCCTATGGTTACTGGACAAAAGTTATCTAAGAATGATGATGCTGCAGAAGTTAACCAGACTTTGTACAGATCCATGATTGGAAAATTGCAGTATGTTGTACATAGTAGACCTGATATTGCATTAGCTATTGGGATTGTGGCAAGATTCTCTACCAATCCTAAGGAAACACACATGCTGGCGATGAAAAGAATCATGAGATACTTGAAAGGAACTATTGACTATGGGTTATATTACAAGAAGAATGACAAATTTGAACTTAAGAGTATATACTGATGCTGATTGGGTAGGAAATGAAGATGATAGAAAGAGCACTAGTGGTGGAGCTTTCTTTCTTGGACATAGATTAGTCTCCTGGACAAGCAAGAAACAAAAGTGCATTTCCCAATCTACTGCTGAAGCTGAGTATGTTGCTGTTGTAGTAAACTGTTCAAATTTGATATAGATAAAATAGTTGTTGATAGACATGAAAGAAGAAATCACTAAACCTATTGTTATTTTATGTGACAACACAAGTGCTATCAATATTTCTAAGAATCTAGTAATGCACACTAAGACCAAGCACATAGCAATCAAGTATGATTATTTGAGGGAATTGGTACAAGACAAGGAAGTTTGAATGGAATATGTGAATACAAAAGAACAATTGCCAGACATATTCACTAAAGCTTTACGTAAAGAAGCTCATGAGTACTTGAGAAGTCAATTAGGGGTCCTTCCCCTAACTGAGGCTACCTAGCCAAGCTAGGAGCACTGCATCAAATATGCTACAACAGAACATTTGACAGATTGATGCAAAAGATTGTCACACTTTAGGACTGTCCTAGAGCTATGAAGAAGAAACAAAGATAACAAATCAGTATTAAGGAAGATGATAGAGGGAGAAATGCTATGTTGAATAGATATATCTACATCTGTTGGATGTATGTTTGAGTTGCTACTTTGGCATTTTTATCAAAGAGGGAGATTGAACTGAAATGATACTATAACACATGACACTAAAAGTAAGGGAGATGTTCAACTGAAATGAAAGATCAGGATAGAGGGAGATCAAGATACTTCTGACGGTCACAGAAGTGAGATTTATTGATTCTAAATAAGAATGAAGCTAAGGATATTATAAATTTTCTCTGATGGATAGATAAGTTTTTGGATTGGTTGGTAATCCATGTGTTATTTAGGTGATATCATATGGTGTTGCCATCAATGCCAAAGAGGGAGATTGTTGGAAACTACAATTGAAACAATTGGTGTTGTAACACCCCACCAGGGAACCCAAAAGAAACTAACCTAAAACATGATACTGAGTTTGGTGAACAATTTTATTTTTCTAAAGTTAACATTCAAGATATACATTCACATGAGCAATAACCACTATCCCACATACACACATAATAAACACAGGTTACAACTCTAATGGGCACCATGACGTAGTATTACTTACTAACATAACCTAACAAATAACATCAACAAATGATTCCATAAAATAAATACAACCATTACATCGTATTGTTTACATTTCATGAACAATCATTAACTCTAATAACATACATCCACTGCACATGTCGCAGGGTATGCATTAATCATTCTAATTAGGTATCACATGGGATACTCTAATACAAGATTTACAATAAAGAATAAGTACATAAGAATATCATAGAAGAAGTAACATAAGAAATCCATTTGAAAAGACACCATCAAGCACTGGTACCAAGACATCAAATCTCAAATGGTAAAGAACCACTACCACCCATCTGTGTAGAACCACAAAGGTCTACCCCACCGTGCTGAGGAGATAACATCAGACCCTAAATGGATAATCAAGTCCATACAGAAAAAACCACTAGGAAAGGATTCCTGATAGCTTACTAACTCAAGGTCAACAAAAGTAGTGAAAGGTATGACTCACTAATCTAGAGGCAACTGACCTTGTAGGATAACTAGACTATGTGTAGGTAAGTGTCATCATGTATGTCTAACCCTTGAGTCTCATCCTGGTAATCACTTTGGATTTCAGAACTCAAGTGACCATACACAGAATCAATGACTCCTCATACTAACAAAGCCATTAACTATGCCAGAACACACACCCCAATAGGCAGCAACCATCATCTCATCCTCATCTCAGTCTATACTAGCACTAAAGCATGGGAGAGGAAAACTATCTTATTAGGTTCATTTGTTTCCCTTAAAATAATTAGGTTATCACTTGTTTACAATAACCTACAATAAGTGGTCAACAGCAGCCACTTGTGGGCCCCGGTTCTTATTGAAAGCCACCTCCTAACACATACCTAGGTAAACTACCCTAGGCTAATAGATATCTCCTAGACCAAATCAGGTATACAACTACGTAACCTCATATCTAAATTCACACAAAAGAACTAGATATAGTCACAGAGATACCACAAATAGAATACAACATAACATGACCCCAATGGTCAAACAGAAATGATAATTAGACAGAGTGCACACACACCATACATAACTGAAAAACACTACTGCCTAACACATACCCTAGCCTCTATATTCTCCTAGGTCATCTAAAACCCGACATCCCATAATGTCAAAGAAGACACGAAGAGTACACAATCACATCCATTTGAACTAAAATAAAACCATAACTCAATATGTTTCATAATCATTACAAATGAATTCAAGAAAAATGTCTACTGGAGAGTTTTCACAATAATCATGTCTAATATTACCATAAGTAGTTCAGATAACCTAAGAAGTGTCAATTAATTCGTTATAACCAAGATGCCCAATTTTGATAGAAGATAATCAAAACTTTGTTCTATGAATGGCAATAAATAAGTTGCAAGGTTAGAGTCTCATTTCTCTATTTTTTGCATTCCTATGATCGAATGATTAAAACAAAATTGAGAAAACTAAATATCCTAATCACCCTTGATTAAAATCCTCTAACAAGATTTCGCTTATGACAAAATTTTAAAAAAATTCCATTAACAAAAATTAACAATATTAAATAAAAATTCCATTATTAAACTTAAGCAAAACATAATAATAAAATTTTATTAATATTTAAATAGATCATATTAATAAAATTAAATTACTAATAAATTATAACCACCATAAATTCATTTACAAAAATATATATATAAATAAAATTTAATCCTTTAACCATATATATAGTATATAAATTCATTTGTCAAACACTCCTTAAGCTTCTGGAAAGATTCCTCACACTTCTCCATCCAAATGAACTTCTTCCCTTTCCTCTGCAATGAGGTGATAGGATGTGCAACCCTAGAGAAGTCCTTGACAAATCTGTGGTAATATCCGGCCAAACCCATGAAACTACGGACTTCAGACACATTAGTAGGTGCAGGCCACTCTACAATTGCCTGAATCTTTGAAGGATCTACTGAGATACCTTCTCTTGAAATCATATGACCAAGATACTGAATCTCTATCTGAAAGAAATCACACTTCTTTGCATTAGCATAAAGTCGATTCTCCCTCAAACACTGCAAACCTGTCTAAGATGTTCCTCATGTTCTTCTATGGATTTAGAGTATATCAATATGTCATCCAAGAAGACCAATAAAAACTGATCCAAATACTCTTGAAACACTCCATTCATTAAGTACATGAACACTGATGGAGCGTTCATCAAACCAAAAGGTACCACTGTGAACTCATAATGCCCATATCTTGTACGGAATGCAGTCTTATGAATATCTGCATCATGAATCTGTAGCTGATGATACCCTGACTTTAGATCAATTTTAGAGAACACCTTAGCTCCCTTAATCTGATCAAATAAATCATCAATGTGTGGCAATGGATATCTATTTTTTATCGTTACCTTGTTCAACTGTCCATAGTCAATACACAAGTGTAAAGATCCATCCTTCTTAATGAAGAGGACTGGTGCTCCCCGTGGAGAAACACTAGGTCTAATGCTCCTCTTTGCCAACAATTCTTCTAACTGAAGCTTGAGCTCACTCAAATCATGAGTAGTCATCCTGTATGGAGCTCTAGAGATAGGCTCAGCTCCTGGAACAAGCTCGATCTAAAAATCAATGTCACGCTTAGGTGGCATACCTAGAATTTTTGTCAGAAAGACATCAAGAAATTCTTGCAATACTGGATGATCTAGGGTCTTGTCTTCACTCTCCTCTTCATCAATATCATTTAGAGTCACCGCAAACATATGGCAACCCTTCTGCATACAATGTTTTAGTTGCATAGCTGAAATCATTCAGAGAGAAATAGGTCATGGAATACCCACTATTTGACACTCTATACCCTCATCATCCTTGCACATGATGGTCTTCTTCCTATAGTCGATGCTAGCTCCATGAGCTTCTAACCAATCCATACCCAGCATGACCCCATATGATCCCAAAGGAATCACACATAGATCTACAGTGGTAGAGAATTTACCCAAATTTAGTTCACACCTAGGGACCAGAGATCCTATCACAACCCTAGCTCCTGAGGTTGATTCCACTTGCCAACTACTATCTTGCTTTCTAGCCACCAACCCACAACGCTCTACTAAAAGTGGAGATATAAAAGAGTTAGTAGCACCAGAATCATATAAAATAGAAATGGGTATGCCTTGAATAGTACCTGTAGTCTCAACTACCATACCCTAATGATCTACCTACCACTGATCCAGTGCAGCGACCACTCTATGTGTGTGCCCTGCATCTCCAACTGTGGGTTCAAAAGCTGCTGGCCTTTGAGAAGAGTACTGTGGGGGATGTTGTGGGCAATTCACTATTATGTGCCCAAATTGTCCACATGTGAAACATCCCATGTTTCTGAAGTTACTCTTTCCTTCAGATGGTGCATTGGATTGCTAAAAGCTGCCTTTGCTAGCACTCTATTGTACACTCTAAGCTGGTTGAGTAGTTTGATTGTGCTTAGAGCGCTTGCCATTCCAAAAGTTCCTAGAATGAGAACCACTGCTCTGAGAAGGAGGTGGAAGGGTTTTAGCCTGCTAATGGTTCTGGTTACCCTTATAGAAGTTTGACAAATTCTTGAAGTTTCCAATACCTTGGGACTGGTTCCCTCTGAACCCTGAACCTGAAGAACCACCTCGATGCCGATCATAGCCTGAGGCTATATTAGCCTCAGTGAGTGTAGCCTTCACAAATACTTCTCTAAGAGTCTTAGGCTCAAAGAGTAAGACCTTTCCAATAATGTGGGCATTCAGCCCCCTGATAAAATGTTGCACCAATAGAGCTGTGTCCTACCCAAATCCAGTGTACTGCTTAAGTTCAAAGAACTTATGCTCATATTCACTCACAGTCATAGTCAGCTGCTTTAGATTATGGAACTCATCGGCCCTCTATTTCCTCCATTGATCTAATTAGAAACATTCTTAGAAATTCTCCAAGAATAATTCCCAAGTAACTGTGTCCATCCCAACACCTAGCTTCTCTTCTTCAATTTTCCACCATACTGCTACAAAATCTATGAGCTGAGTCACAACATATCTAGCTCTGGTGTTGCTACTGAATGGGTGCATGGAAAAACTTCATTCCAATGCTATTAACCATGTCTCTACCTCAAGTCCTATACCCTTCCCATCAAAGGGAATAGGCTTTCCCCTCATAAGGTCCCTCATATGGTTTGCTACAACCACTGAAGGATCTACAGTAAATTTCTTCTTAAGAGGACTCTTGGATCTTTCCCTATCTCTCTCTCCTTCATTCCTATGTGAATGATGTGAACCCTCCTGATCTGCTCTATCCTGATCAGGACTAAGATGAGCAAGGATTGCTCGAAGGATCTACCTAGTATCCTGCCCATCAAATTCTCCCTGATGTTCACCACCCTGCTCATCTCTCGACTGCTGGCGGTTACTTACTTGCTCAACACTGGGGGAGGGGCTTGGTTTCCTTCCCCTACCACATCCGCCTACCCTACCTCTACCTCTACCTCTGGTTGCTCTAGTTTTAGGCATGATTCCTGACACATGAAGAAACCAGTAAACACTCACGAACATTTATCAAACATAAACCAAAGCAAGATGATCATAAAGTAATAGTCTAAACATAGAATTGTTATATGACTAAGTTTTGTTTTCAAGTTTAAACTACACACATAAAACCTAATGAGTGTACATACCCAGAGTTCCCAGTGTAAAAACTCCGCTCTGATACCAAATGTAACACCCCACCAGGGAACCCAAAAGAAACTAACCTAAAACATGATACTAAGTTTGGTGAACAATTTTTTTTTCTAAAATTAACATTCAAGATATACATTCACATGAGCAATAACCATTATCCCACATACACACATAATAAACACAGGTTACAACTCTAATGGGTCCCATGACATAGTATTACTTACTAACATAACATAACAAATAACATCAACAAATGATTCCATAAAATAAGCACAACCATGACATTGTATTGTTTACATTTCATGAACAATCATTAATTCTAATAACATACATCCACTGCACATGTCCCAGCGTATGCATTAATCATTCTAACAACTAAATTACAATTATCCAGATTAGGTATCACATGCGATACTCTAATACAAGATTTACAATAAAGAATAAGTACATAAGAATATCATAGAAGAAGTAACATAAGAAATCCATCTGAAAAGACACCATCAAGCACTGGTACCAGGACATCGAATCTCAAATGGTAAAGAACCACTACCACCCATCCATGTAGAACCATAAAGGTCTACCCCACCGTGCTGAGGAGATAACATCAGACCCCAAATGGATAATCAAGTCCATACAGAAAACACCACTAGGAAAGGATTCCTGATAGCTTACTAGACTATGTGTAGGTAAGTGTCATCATGTACGTCTAACCCTTGAGTCTCATCCTAGTAATCACTCTGGATTCTGGAACTCAAGTGACCATACATGGAATCAATGACTCCTAACACTGATCAAGCCATTAAGTATGCTAGAACACACACCCTAATAGGTGGCAAGCATTATCTCATCCTCATCTCAGTCTATACTAGCACTCAAGCATGGGAGAGGAAAACTATCTTATTAGGTTCATTTGTTTCCCTTAATATAATTAGGTTATCACTTGTTTACAATAACCTACAATAAGTGGTCAACAACAGCCACTTGTGGGCCCCAGTGCTTATTGCAAGCCACCTCCTAACACATACCTAGGTAGACAACCCTAGGATCATAGATCTCTCCTAGATCAAATCAGGTATACAACTACGTAACCTCATATCCAAATTCACACAAATGAACTAGATATAGTCACTGAGATACCACAAACAGAATACAACATAACATGAGCCCAATGGTCAAATAGAAATGATAATCAGACAGAGTGCACACACACCATACATAACTGAAAAACACTACTGCCTAACACATACCCCAGCCTCTATATTCTCCTAGGTCATCTAAAACCCGACATCCCATAATGTCAAAGAAGACACGAAGAGTACACAATCATATCAATTTGAAGTAAAATAAAACCATAATCATTACAAATGAATTCAAGAAAAATGTCTACTGGAGAGTTTTCACAATAATCATGTCTAATATTACCATAAGTAGTTCAGATAACCTAAGAAGTGTCAATTAATTCATTATAACCAAGATGCCCAATTTTGATAGAAGATAATCAAAACTTTGTTCTATGAATGACAATAAATAAGTTGCAAGGTTAGAGTCTCATTTCTCTATTTTTGGCATTCCTATGATCGAATGATTAAAACAAAAATGAGAAAACTAAATATCATAATCACCCTTGATTAAAATCCTCTAACAAGATTTCTCTTATGACAAAATTAAAAAAAAATTCCATTAACAAAAATTAACAATATTAAATAAAAATTCCATTATTAAACTTAAGCAAAACATAATAATAAAATTTTATTAATATTTAAATAGATCATATTAATAAAGTTAAATTACTAATAAATTATAACCACATAAATTCATTTACAAAAATATATATATAAATAAAATTTAATCCTTTAACCAAATATATATATATATATATAATATAATAATTTAATAAAACTAACATAAAAAAAATTATTAATCTAACATTACATAAAAATAAGAATAAATTAAAAAAAAACATCATAATTGGGGGGGCCATGCCCGCACCCCAAGGCCCGCGTAGGTACCTGGCCTGCCATGGTAGGCCGTGCATAGGCCTGCTACTGTACACGGGATTCCTGTACAGTACCAGGTCTGTCACGGTCTCTCGTGAAGACCAGCGTGCTAGGCCCGTACAGGGGAGTATGTAGGGGGGTGACTTGGTGGCCCCCACTTGCAACTTGCCCTTTTCAACTATTTTTTTAAAATATATATATTTTTTAAAACACCAATAACTTTTTCAAAGATGCAGTTTAATTATATTTTAATTTATATGTAAACATATATTTTAAAAGGTAACTTTGCATAAAATACCAAAGCTAAAGTATTTTTTTTTAATGATAAAGTCAACTTCCGAAAATGGAAATATATACAGACCTAAAATTTTATTCCCAGAAATGGAAATATAGACAGATCACAAATTTAACAGCATAATTTATTCTTTCTTCTAATCAGTGTTTTCTCTTCACATTGTTGAATAGACATTCTACCAATTAAAAACAAGGAAAGTTAATTTTGTCTTTACTGGTATTTTTTTTTTTTTTTTAACTGTGTATTTTAACAGAGAATGAGATTTTTACACAGCATGTATTTTTTCAACTCTAAATGAATTTTTGAGAACAACCCATTTAATCAAATCATTCATACTATAGAACATACTATAGAGTTTTAAATTTTTATTTTCTAAATGCCCTAGGATGATTTTTTCTCAAAAATTTCAGCAACATAACATTTCTATGCCAAGTCACAATATAAAATCAATGGCATCGAACAAAGGGTTTCCTAATACCCATAATGAAATGTAATTGAAAAACAGATTTGCATCCTCAAATCAAATCAAGCACAACTATATAATGAAGATTTTATAAATAAAATTACAAGAAGATTAAATCAATCCCCTACCTCAATCCAATGCAAGAAACTAAAATGGATTTGCTTGTAGAATGCTAAATCTCCCAAATCTGAATATGTAGAGCTCAATCCTGCAACTTTGGATCACATCATGTAGAATTCCAATACCAGATGCACACACATTTCACCCAGAAAAATTCTCACACCAAATTCTCAAAAACACAAGAAAGCACGAAATATTCCTAAAATGCTCCCTCTACAAAATTGAAACTTCCAACAAAACCTAGTTATGTGAAATGAATGCAAATTTTCCCAAATAGAAAATCAAACCCACCTGTCATGCAAAACCCTAATGAGTCACCAGACAACTCCTATTCAAACTCCTCTTCTTGAGTTGAGGGAAAATACCAATATTTAATTATAAAATATATTATTCATGCACATCTCACATGGAACTCTATTTACAAGTTATCTTATGAAATCCAATTTCACATAAATAAATAAAGCACATGCAAACTAAAATTTCACATTTAAATTATTTAATAATTTATAACACAATTAAAACATGCACTAATTCTTCAACAATTTAATAAAAACATATTAAATCAAAATTTAGCACAATTAATTAATTAAATTCAAATATTCTCATATTTGATTTTTTTTTTATTAATTAATAATTATTCAACAACATAAGAAATACTTTAATCATTATTTTCCCACTATATAATTAATTAAAATAACCATAGCAAAATAATTAAATCAAAGCAATATTTCAAGAACATTCATGCATAATACAATCTCACAAGACGGGATCCATGAATTAGGTCAACCCAACCAAACTTGAGCAAGGTAGTCAAACGATACTTTATCCAACAATTAGGATAAATAGGCTAAGGATTGGGTTTTGGGTCTGAATACTATCTCCCCTCTTTACCATGAGATGAATGTATGTGGGCACGCTCACTCCTACCAATTCAGGGAAGATGATGCCTTGTACCTGCAAACCTGTCATCACCAAACAAAGCATGTACATACAACATATAACAACAATGATAGGGTACAGTCAGTTATGTGGATCTTGACAAAGTGAGTAACTACGCCTCTGCCCTCTACCATAAAGACACATAAAGTAGATACATACATATGAACACCATACACATGCTTGTATGGGGTAAGTATATAATAAACCAACTGAAACATGAAACATCACATCATAATAACATAATCATCTAAATATGAAATCGCATAACATCATAGCATAAACATAATCTAGATAAATCCACAATCACTGAAACTATATCCATAAATGCACATATGCAAAGTGGCCTAAAAGAGTATGGCACTGGAAAATTGAAAGCAAAAATAAGGAGGTACTACAAGTGTATTGTCATTAATGTCAAACCTTAACTGGTAAGACTGTTGCTACTTAGGAAAGTACTATATCTATGGTGAGAAGGGAAAGAAAGGTTGGTAACAATAGCACCTAAGGAAAGGTTGAGTTATCTTGATACTACAAAGTGTACTTGATTATGTTGCACGATGATGAGACAATGTATTGTTAATCTTAGTAAGATTGAAGACTAAATTGGTAGGCTTAACTGAGCAAAAATGCAAAAATCATGTTTAAGCTGAGTTATGACAGAGTCGACTGAGTTAGTGGATGTCGAGCAAAAATCTAGTGTCGATTGAGTATCAGTTAATTGCCGAGGAAGACAATATTTGCCGAGGAAATAGTTTTAGTAGTGACCGAGCATTTTACATGGAGATCAAGTGGATGATCACAGTATTGACCGAGCATTAGCAATTTTATATTTGAAGAGAATTCAGATTTGGAGCCGAAATTGTTGAATTCTTGGATTATGTAAAACATGTTGATTTTATTTATTGATTGTATGGAAGCATTTAATGCTTTGTAAAATGTTTTATTGTAAATCTTTATGAGATTTGAGATGATTCTAGAAGAGGAGATGAAGAACATGAAGTAGGTAGATTCAATGTATTTGACCTAACCCTAGGATCTACAAAGGAGACTAAGCGGCAAAAGATAAGTTAACCTAACACAGGAAAGTATTAAAGGAACCAAAGCATTAGGTATGTGAATGCATGGTGAAGTAGATGTTGAAAGAATAGTAAAGTTTTATTGACTGTAGAAGCAAAAAAGATGAAGGAAAAATGTGGTGATTGCTTGAAGGAAAGTTCTGAGCAGATCAGAAGTGGAGATGGAAAAGTTTCAAAGTCAGTAAACCAGCATTTGTGTACAGAATTGGATCTGATATTTGCAAAGTGAGTTGTATGTTTTTAGATCAATACTACTGCTACTTTCTAACCATTGTAACAGTCAAAATCTTTTTAACAAAGGTTGACCTAATAGTCATATGTTAAATCCTTTGAACAAGGTTGCACTCTAATGGAGTGTATGTAAGTCCTTTGACTAGGCTCACTTTTAATAGGGTGATTGAAATCTTTTAACCAGGTCACACTTGACAGTGTGTATTGTAACCTTTGATAGGGTTGGCTTTTAACCGAGCTCACTTTAGAAGAGTGAAAATAATAGTAGCATGTTACATAGTGGTTTTTCCCATATTGGGTTTCCACTATAAATCTTGGTGTCAATACTTGTGTGAATGTTTTTGGGTTTGAAAATTTTTGTGTTTTACAAGTTAGATACAGCTGGGTAGTGGACTGTTGAGTTATATGTTTCTATTATTGAATCAGTGATGACCGAGTTTGTTTTGGTTGCTTGATCTGATTTAAAGAAAAGTTTTTGAAGTTATTTTATACATCAGGACCTGAGAACAACTGATTCACCCCCCCGCATCTCTATTGTTCTAAATCATATTAACATATAACACTAGCACTAATAATATGTCAAAGAACCCTGTGATACATGGAAAGACAAAACACATTGAGATCAAGTATCACTTCTTAAGAGAGAAAGTAGCAAAAAAGGAGTTAAGTTGGACTATGTGAGTACTAAAGATCAAATAGTAGAAATATTACAAAGCCCTTGGCAAAGGATACTTTTGAGTATCTCAGGGAGAAGTTGGGAGTAATTCCCTTCTCTGATTCTACCTAGAAGAAAGAAGAAAGAGCATCAGTCCTCAGGGACTAATGGATAGTTGACTACTCTACCTTAGGAGTAGTACCAATGCTTAAAATGTTTGACACCCTTTTCCATTAATGTCAAAGGGGGAGTAATTTATAGTCATGAAAAAAAGAAGTAAAAGGAGTAATATAGTAAGTGGGAGTTGTATTCAGTTATGGAAGTGGTTCAGTTGAGGAAATGGAGAATGTTGAAGAATATTGCAACAGATGGAGGATTCATCTGGGGGAATTTTTGAAGAGGAAATGGAGAATTTTATAAAATAAATGTTCATTTGGGTTGGTGGTGTTTTTCATTCCATATGTTTCCATCAATGCCAAAGGGGGAGATTGTTGGAGATTTTCTAGCAAGCCAGTGTTGACTATATGTTTGTCATTGATGACAACATATGGTAAGTAACATGTGTTTAAGAATTAAGTAGTAAGATTTGAGTATATGTTGCACTGAAATGTTATTAGCATGATATCATAGACACAGAGATTAACTATTAGTATAGATAGTTATATAGCAGATTGTGTCAGTAGTGTTCCTGACAGTGTTAGAGACACTGTTCGGTGAATGATTGTTCATACAATTATCATGGAGCCTTGCGCATTTGGATATTTGATGGAGACATGTTAGTGAGTTTACATTCATTAATGTAGAGTCTGATGATTAGTATAAGTGAAGTTATGTAGTTTCTATTTAGTAGTAGTAATTTCCCATGTTTATTTAGAAGAGCCGACAGAGATTTTATTGGTTATGGAGTTCTGTCTATCACTTCGATATGTGCCCTTGGATTAGTGCTTAGAGAAGAGTTAGCAATGTTTGGTTAAGAGTGAATGATGTAATTGTTGTAAATTTGGTTGATTTGATTACATAGATGTTGTCATTATGGAAACATATCATCCACATGAAGATCGCATAGGTCAGAGAGCAAGTATGACAGAGTGCATTGTAAATTTGTCTAAGTGTGAGACAATGTTTTTACCACTGAACCTGGACATAGTTTTTGTCTGCAATGTTGATTGGAGTAATTTTAGTGCTTGCACACTTGAACATAGACTCTATGATGACTATTGAACACCCATCATAGAGCGCAAGTCAGTACATCATGTATGGAAGGAGTTATGACAGTTTTACTGAAGACAGTGTCAAGCCGATAGGACTGAATATGAAGATAGAACTAGTAAAGAGTTAAGGGATTATTTTGTTTATCAAAATAATGAATTAACAATATAAAGGGATGAAACCCTAGATGTTAAATCTTGGATAAAGTTATTGGTATAAATGTAAATGTAATTGTAAATGTAAAGGGAATAAAAGTGTGGACAAGTGATATGATGTGAAATATATGATGCATATGTAATAGCGATAGTGAAAGAGCAGCAAAGAGATATTGATGCAAGTAGTATAAAGTTATGTACCTTAACCTATTTTTTTAATCAATGTATATTGTACATTACTTGTTTGGGTAGTGGGCTCATTTGGTAATCACATTTTGTACTACCAACTCCTAACAGGGTTGAGGCTTCTAACAAGGCCTATTATCCCTTAATTAGGACTGATACACTATATTCTTGTAATAGACTCCTAATAGGGTGAACATCCTTAATAGGATAATTTTGATTAGTGGATCTTTGTGGGTACCATCCCCACCGGGGTTTTCCCTTGGCTAGGGTTTCCTCAAGAACAAATAATGTGTTATGAGTTCTTTATTTCTATGCATGTATAAAGATAATCTGTTATATCCATAATTGGGCAAAAGATAAATTTACTGATTCACCCCCCCTCTCAGTATTTCCTATTTCTAACAATTTGTATCAGATCTTAGTTACTCAGAAAAGAATCATTCAAGGAAAGCCTAGTAGCTTGAGTAAGATCTCTATGGATATGGATCAACTATAAAAGAATCTTGAAGAAGCTCTTGAATAGATTGACTTGCTTACTATTGAAAGAGATACTTTGAAAATAAATTATGATGATGCAAAGAACCTCATTGAGAAACTAAAAAACAAATTGGAAGATCTGAGATTTGAAAAGGAATCTGAAGTTCTTATTAAAGATTGTGATGACAATTTGGAGAAAGAAAATGAGATCCTTAATCATGAACTGAACATAGAAAATTTGAAGCTTAGTTTGAAAGATGGAAATGGAAAGAATGAAGCAAATCTAAAATCTAAGAATGAAAGTCTAAAGACTAAAAATGAAGGACTAAAATCTAAACTTTGTAAAGTAACATCTAAACTTGAGAAAGTCAATTTGCAGTATGTTGAACTTAAGAAATACAATAAGATTGTGAAAGGTGAACTGACTCAATCTAAACAACAACTTGAAAGGCTATATTCAACTAGTGAGAAGATTGATGAACAAATATCTTATCAAAAACCATTCTATGATAAGATTGGTCTTGGATTCAATACTTTTAAAGAAAATGATGAAAGAAAGGAACCAGATCTGAAAATATCTGAAAGCATAGATGAGAAGAAGTTTGATGAGATCAATAAATCTGAAGATACACCTAAAGAAGAAGAATCACCGAAGCAAGAGGAATCACCCAAAGGTATGCAAAGAGAATTCAAAGGTAGATGTTTTTCTTGTAATACTATTGGTCATATGAAGAGAGATTGCATAGGTAAGCAGTTTAAACCTCTTAATGGTTATTGTTATAATTGTCATGGTTTTGGACATAGAGCTATTGAATGTAGGAAATATAAATTTATTGAAAATAATGATGGTAGTAGAATGTTTAGGAATACTAACAATGCAAATAAGAACCCTACTGAAGATATGAATAGATGATATGGAGTAATATGTTACAGATGCAACAAGGTTGGACACATTGCTAGAAACTATAGATCACAAATCAATTAGCCTAGACCAAGATATGGAAACAATGGAATTGTTTGTTAGATATGCAACAAGATTGGACATACAACAAGGTTTTGCAGAATGAACAATAGAGTTTTTCATACTAATCCTAACCCGAGAAATTATGCAAGAAGAAATGAAGATGCAAGTAACAGTCACAAAGGATGTTGTAGTAATTCAGATGAAGTGAAGTTTATTATAAGTACAGATCAAGGAGACATATTCAACATTGAAGGTAATCAGGAAGGTGAAGTATCAAAAGGTAAGAATGAATCTTTACCTGACCCATCTCAAAGTACTTAAATTTATGAAAATTGTAGTAGAATAGGAACTTAGATTAGTGTAGAAGTAGATATATGATGAACTAAGTCTTGTGCAGTTAATGCAAGGTAGTTTATGATGTTCTAATGCTATGGTTAAGAGCATAAAGAAAAATATTATGTTTTGCGAGATCGCAAGAGGTTTTAAGTTTTGCAGGTTACTAGAAACAATTTTTTGGAAAGAAGCGGCAAAAGAATTGAATGTGATGTCAGATCTAAGTGAGATTGAATTAATAAAAGGTTATGATCGGTATTATTTGATCATCAAAGTGAATTAAAGTGTCAAGGAAATCAAAGAGAAGTGATTGGAAGAGTTTTTCAAAGATTTTGAGAAGAATTTTGTGCCAAACTTACACAAGCGCTAAAATCATGAAATTAAGGTATTTTACTTGATAGATCTTTAAATTAGTAAAGGAATTTGAAGAAATCATGGATGTTTCTTTAATACACAATGTCAGAGATAAGAATAAACATAATTTAAAAAGGGAACTAGTAGAACCCTTGGAAAATGTTCCTAGGTTTGCTTTATCATCTATACCGGATGGAGTTTTACATTTGGAGAATGTTAGAAGTTATCTTGGATGCAAACTAGAGACAATTAGTGATAGTGATTTCACAAATGAATATTAGAAGATTTACAATTAGGATATGACACTAAAACAAGGTTTTGAATATTTGGAGAATAATGAAATTGTTAAGTATGGATTATAGTATGAATTTGATAATGAAGAATGCACTAAGATTATCTTGAGCAGAATTCATAATGGCAAGTTTTGGTTAGAGGATAGAGTGATAGATATTATAGCTGATTTGATTCATGAAGTCACTGGATTATCTAAAACTAGAGCTATTCCTTTTAATGAGAAGAACATGAGGAAAAAAGTCATTGATAACACAAATTCATCCTATAATGGTAGAGGAATTGTGATTAGTAAGATCAAATGAGATGATGTGAGATACTTATGCAAGATCATAACTACTAAGTTTTGTGCAAATTCAAGAGAGGATGACATGGAAACTAGAATGATACATGCAGCCTATCTAATGTGTGTTGACAAGGTACCAGTTGATATGTATGAAATTCTAAGAATTCAATTGCTTGAGAACTTGGAGAAGATTAAGAAAACTAAGTATACACAGTTTAGGTTCTCATCCTTAATCACCTATATGTTTTTTCATCTATTGAGGAGATTTCCTTAGACCATTGGAAATGACTAGAATGATGGAAAAAATAAAATAGAAAGGATTAACCTAGTGTACAAAAAACATGTTATTGATAGTGTAAATGAGAGTGTAGTACTGGTTATTAAGACATTTCAGAATACTGTGTCTAGTAGATCAACGATCCCAAAGTCTCTTGTTGAAAAGTATAAAGATGATATATGTTTTATGGTGGATACTAACTTTACCTATATTGAAGCAGTAGAGCCTAGAATAGAGTTCATACACCCTCTTGGCTATGAGATATCTGAGGTAGAGAATGAAGAGTATGTTAGCAGGTTAATTAAGTTTAAGTTGGACACTCAGTGCAATAGGTTTGGAACCTTTGAGGAGAACTTCAACTCTACAAAGATCTTAATTGAAGAGAAGCAGTCTAAGAAGAGAGTTGAGAGCACTATAAATCAAATCCTAAAGGATACAAGGATGATAGAGTGTGAGTTTTTGGTAGAAAATAAAATAGCAGCAACAATCAGAGATATTGGACAAAAAGAAGTTTTGTTTGTTCCTCCTTTATCATCAATAGTAGCACAACAGGAAGAACCACAAGTGAAGGTAAAAGTGGAAGTAACTAAGAAGGAAAAAGAAGCAAAGATGTCTACTAGATCCACTTCCTCCACACCTAGCAAAAGAGTAAAGGAAAGTGCCACTGGACCAGGAAAGAGGCAGAAGACTTTAGTGCAACCAGTTCCAAGAAAAATTGCAGAAGTAAAAGATGATGTCACTACTGTTAAGAAGAAAGCCTAGAAACCAAAAGTTGAAAAGCTTAATGAGTAGATCATTAAGGATGGTGACTTTACAACAATGAAAAAATACTATGATCTTTATGATTATAAAGATAGACTTAATCTGGAAAATGTAGTTGTAAAGCATATGATTTTGGCTAATAAGAAGTTTGATATAATTCAGGGTCAAATACCTGATAATTTGTACAATAAACTTGTGAATAGGAAGAAGAGAGCATCATATGAAGACACAACTATTAGAGAAAATATTGTAAGGAAGCTTTGTGAAGTAAGAGATGAAACACATTTTGGTCTAATCATGAAAGCCTTAAGCACCCATCTGAGAACCAAAAGGATAACTATTATAATTATGGGAGGCAGATATGAAGAAATCAATTCTGAGACAAAGCAAGCTATTATCAAGGTTATGTCAGAAAATGTTGGAGAACCATCAGTTGTAGTAGAGCAAGTAGGTGAGATAGAACAAGAGGACATTCCCTCTCCTCCAGCCATTAACATTGAAGATGAAACAATTAATGTAGAAGGAATACAAATCACCTTGGATACTAATGATAATGTATTCAAGAATTTGGAGAACATTGTTGACAATTCGGCCTTTGAAGAATAGGAAGATACAAAAGAAGAAGAGATGATAGAGACAATAGTTGTAGAACCACCAGCAATAGAGAAACAAGTACCCATTCCCACCCAAGAAGATATCAATCTTACTCCTAAGACTGGAAAGAAAAATCAAATTGGATCAATGATTGAGCATTGGGGAAAGGAAGTAGATGATGATGATCAATTGGAATTGATCACATCCTTGAATAAAATCATTGGAAAGAATAAGAAATTGACGAGTCTTGAAGGGTGTCTAAAGGAACTAACTAAGAAGTTACAAAGTATTGTAACTACACAAATTACAGAAGCAGACCCTTTGAAGAAAGCAAAGAAGGTAGTGAGCACTTTTGACAATGAATTCATAAAATTGTCTGATATTGCAAAAGTGAAAGCACAAGCAGCCTATGAGGCTAGAATGATTTTGAACATTAGCCAAAGTATCAGGAATGATATCAACAATCTTGATATTTGTATCAATGACTTGAGGAAGCAATTGGAAATAGGTAAATCTTTGTACATCTAGTGTACAAAATCAAAGACTTTGACAACAGAAGAAGATCAAAAGATAAAGTTGAAGGAAGTAGAGATTCAAAATGAAACTAATCTTATTTCTAGCCCCAATGTGAAGGTATGTGATGTTGAGAAGAAAGTTTAGAAGCTATATGATGAAATCATATTTTTCCAAGATGAGAGAGACATAAAATTAAAAAGATTCACTCTTTTGAGAGAGCATAATTCTATGAAGTTAAGCATTATTGAAGAGTAGTTGGAAGAATGTCTTTCAGCAAAGACATCTTTTAAGAAGTTTAACTTTGAAAACCTCCAAGCATGTGAAATAGAATCTTATGGACTAAGCGCACTACTTAATGTGGCAAATTCCATTAAGAAGTCACAGGAGAAGGAGATAGAAGCTATGAAGATAGATTTTGTAGATTGTGTTGCAAGCCTACCAACTTTTCAATAATTGAATTGAGGTATAATATTTTTGTGATACAATTTTGTAACCCTCCCTACCTTTATTTTGTCATTATTGTCAAAGGGGGAGAGATATATAGCAAAAAATTGATAGTATATAAGGATTGATACTCCTAGGGGGAGTATTGTATTAGAGATAATATTTTTGAGGAGTTATAAGGATAGTCTATATATTTTATACTATGGCCACAATTTTGAGATTTTGAGTTGTACACTTAGCCAATTTTCTCATATGTTGCCACCAATGACAAAGGGGGAGATTGTTGGCAATTTGGCTGAGTTGATTACATAGATGTTGTCATTATGGAAACATATGATCCACATGAAGATTGCATAGGTCAGAGAGAAAGTATGACATAGCACATTGCAAATTTGTCTAAGTGTGAGACAGTGTTTTTACCAGTGAACCTAGACACAATTTTTTTTTGTGATGTTGATTGGAGTAAGTTCAATGCTTGCACACTTGAAAATAGACTCTATTATTACTATTGAACACCTATCTCGGAGTGCAAGTTAGTACGGCATGTACAGAAGGAGTTATGATAGTTTTACCAAAAATAGTGTCAAGCCGACAAGACAGAATCTGAAGACAAAACTAGTAAAGAGTCAAGGGATTATTCTTTTTTATCAAAATAATGACTTAACAATATAAAGGGATGACATCCTAAATTTTAAATCTTTGATAAATTTATTGGTATAAATGTAAATATAATTGTAATTGTAAAGGAATAAAAGTGTGGACAAGTGATATGATGTGAAATATATGATGCATATGTAATAGTGATAGTGAAAGAGCAGTGAAGAGATATTGATGCAAGCAGTATAAGGTTATCTACCTTAACCTACTTTTGTAATTAGTATATATTGTACATTACTTCTTTGGGTAGTGGGCTCATCTGGTAATCACATTTTGTACTACCAACTCCTAATAGGGTTGAGGCTTCTAACAAGGCCTATAGTCCCTTAATTGGGATTGATACACTATATGCTTGTGATAGAATCCTAACAGGGTCAACATCCTTAACAGGATACTTTTTATTAGTGGACCTTTATGGGTACCATCCCCACCAAGGTTTTCCCTTGGCCAGGGTTTCCTCAAGAACAAATAATGTGTTATGAGTTCTTTAGTGCTATGCATGTTGTTTAGCTTCTTATGTTATGCATGTATAAAGATAATCTATGATATCCATAATTGGGCAAAAGGTAAAGTTTGTAGAATATTGATTCACCCCCCCCCTCTCAGTATTCCCTATTTCTAATAGTAATGTATCTTGAGGAGAAATTATCAGTTAATTTGGTAGAACTGATAGTATGTAGTGTGCGTCTATATTTATTAATATTGGACAGGTCCCAAAATGTGTTGTGTGCTTAGTAGAGCTGACAGAATTATTACTAGAGTATGTTATGGTTTCTCTAATATAATTTCAAGGTAGTTATAATAGGACAACTTTATTATATCATTTAGAGGAAAGATATTTATAGGTAGTCATTTGTGATTGCTACAGTGTAGTGCAGAGTTGATTGTGAAGAGAAGAGAAGAGTGTGCAAAGTGTTGAGACATCAGAAGAACATCTATGTGACCAAGTAAAGTATTTATGATATACATTGGAAATGATCCAGAAAGTAGGTCAAACCATAGTTAACCAAGATCTAGATATATAGTGTGTCTATTATTTAGAAGGTTGTAGCCTTCACTCTTTGAGCAATGTGCTCTTGAAAAGTATGTCCTAAACCACTAATAGGGTTAATTGTAAAAGACTCCTAATAGGGTCTAACCCTTGAAAAGGTCTACTGTACTAAAAATATTGTAAAGAAACTCCTAACAAGGTTAAGTATATTCTAACAAGCATCATAATACACTAGTACATGTAACTGTTGAAGATGCATGTAATGATTCATACTGGCATGATGCTATGAAAGAAGAACTAGATTAGATTATTAAGAATGACACTTGGGAACTAGTCCCAAGATGTAGTGATAAGAATGTGATTGGAACAAAGTGGATATTTAGAAAAAGGATAAATGAAGATGGTACAATAGTAAGAAATAAACCAAGGTTAGTATGTAATGGATATGCACAAAGAGAAGGCATTGATTATTCATACACATTTGCACCTATGAGTAGATTAGAGGCTATTAAGTTGTCTCTAGCTTATGCAACAGTCAAAAACTTCAAAGTCTATTAGATGAATGTCAAGTCAACATTCTTGAATGGAGATTTGAAAGAAGTATACATTGAGCAGCCAAAAGGATTCACCTTATTAGACAGACCTGATATGGTATGTAGATTGAAGAAGGCCCTCTATGGACTTCAGCAAGCCCCTAGAGCATGGTATGAGAGACTAGATGGATATCTAACAAAGATTGGATTCAAGAAAGGAACAAAAAATTGTAATCTATTCATAAGAGAAACATTTGAAGGTTTACTACTTGTAGCTATATATGTTAATGACATTATCTTTGGAGGTAATGACAAACTTAGTGCTGAATTTGCTAAGGAGATGCAGAATGAATTTGAGATGAGCATGATTGGACCTATCAAATACTTTTTGGGATTGAATGTACAATAGACAAAGAAAGGTATTTTCATTAATTAGTCCAAGTATGTGAAAGAGATATTAAAGAAATTCAAGATGGATGATTGAAAACTAGTAGGGACACCTATGATAAAAGAAGATGACTCACCAGTAGTAGATATAACATTGTACAAGTCCATGATTGGAAAACTCATTTATCTTACTCAAACTAGACTTGATATTTCTAATGCAGTTGGCATAGTTGGAAAATTTGTAGCAGAGCCTAAACAAAGTCACCTCATGGTAGTAAAAATAATATTCAGTTACTTGCAAGGCACTATAGGCTATGTTCTATGGTATCCCGATTCATAAAATGTTGAGCTTCATGTATATACTAATGCAGATTGGGTAGGATATGTTGATGATAGAAAAAAGCAAGAAGAAAAATTATATCTCTCAGTCAACAAAAGAAGAAGATTATGTTGTAGCAGCCTTGAATTGTTCCACAACTTTTTGGATCAAGAAAATGATAAAATATTTTGGAATTCAGATTGACTATCCTATTGTTATACATTGTGATAACACTAGCACTATCAATATGTCGAAGAACCCTGTAATGCATGCAAAGAAAACACATTGAGATCAAGTATCACTTCCTAAGAGAGAAAGTATTAGAAAAATAAGTTAAGTTGGACTATGTGAGTACTGAAGATCAGATAGCAGACATATTCATAAAGACCTTGTCAAAGGATACTTTTGAGTATCTCAGGGAGAAGTTGGGAGTAATTCCCTTCCCTGATTCTGCCTAGAAGAAAGAAGAAAGAGCATCAGTCCTCAGGGACTGATGGATGGTTGAATACTCTACCTCAGGAGTAGTACTGGTGCTTAAACTATTTGGCACCCTTTTCCATTGATGTCAAAGGGGGAGTAATATATAGTCATAAAAATAAAATAAAAGGAGTAATATACTAAGGGGGAGTTGTATTTAGTTATGGAAGCAGTTCAGTTGAGTAAATGGAGAATGTTGAAGAATATTCCAACAGATGGAGGATTCATCCTTGGGGGAGTTTTGAAGAGGAAATGGAGAATTTTATAAAATAAATGTTCATTTGGGTTGTTGGTGTTTTTCATTCCATATGTTGCCATCAATTCCAAAGGGGGAGATTCTTGGAGATTTTCCAGCAAGCCAGTGCTGACTATATGTTTGTCATTGATGAAAACATATCGTAAGTAACAAGCATTGAAGACTTATGTAGTAAAATTTGAGTATATGTTGCATGGACATGTTATCAACATGATATCATGGATGCAAAGGTTAACTATTAGTATAGATAGTTATATAGTACCTTGTGTCAGCAATGTTCTTGATAGAGTTACAGGTAGTGTTCGGTGAGTGATTGTCTGTACAATTATCATGGAGCCTTGCACATTTGGATATGTGATGGAGAAATGTTAGTGATGTTACATTTATGGACACAGACTCTAATGATTAGTAGAAGTGAAGTTATGCAGTCACTATTCAACAGTAGCAGTTTCCTATGTTTATTCAGAAGAGCAAACATAGATTTTATAAGTTTTGGAGTTGCGCCTATCATATCCGCCCTTGGATTAGTACTTAGAGAAGACTTAGCAATGTTTGGTTAAGAGTGCATGATGTAATTCAGCTTGAGGAGAAATTTTTAGTTAATTTGGTAGAGCCAAGAGTGTGTATCGTGCATCTATATTTATTAATATTGGACAAGTCCCAGAATGTGTTGCGTGCGTAGTAGAGCTGATAGAATTATTATTGGAGTATGTTATGGTTTCTCTAATATGTTTTCAAGGTGGTTCTAATAGGATGACTTGATTATATCATTTAGAGGAAAGATATTTATAGGCAGTCATTTGTGATTGCTAAAGTGTGGTTTAGAGTTGATTGTGAAGAGCAGACCAAAGTGTGCAAAGTGTTGAGCCAGTAGAAGAATGTCTATGTGACCAAGTAAAGTATTTGTGCTATACATTGGAATTGACCTAGACAATAGGTCAAAGTGCAGTTCACCAAGATCCAGATATAGTGTGTATCTATTATTGAGAAGGTTGAAGCCTTCACTCTTTAGCAGTGTGCTCTCAAATAACAGGGTCTGACCCTTGACCTGGTCTACTCTACTAAACATATTGTAAAGAAAATCCTAACAAGGTTAAGGATCTTCTAACAAGGATCATAATACACTAGTACATGTAAGTTTTGAAGATGCATATAATGATTTAGATTGGCATGATGCTATGAAAGAAGAACTAGATCAGATTATTAAGAATGACACTTGGGACCTGGTCCCAAGATGTAGTGATAAGAATGTAATTGGAACAAAGTTGATATTCAGAAACAAGATGAATGAAGATGGTATAGTAGTAAAAAATAAAGAAAGGTTAGTATGTAAGGGGTACTCACAAAGAGAAGGCATTAATTATTCAGACATATTTGCACCTATGAGTAGATTAGAAGCTATTAAGTTGTTTCTAGCTTATGCAACAGTCAAAAAATTCAAATTCTATTAGATGGATTTCAAGTAAGCATTCTTGAATGGAGATTTGAAAGAAGTATACATTGAGTAGCCAGAAGGACTCACTTTACTAGACAGACCTGATCTAGTATGTAGATTGAAAAAAACCCTCTATGGACTTAAGCAAGCCCCTAGAGAATGGTATGAGAGACTAGATTGATATCTATCACCGATTGGATTCAAGAAAGGAGCAGTAGACTGTAATCTATTCATAAGAGAAACATCTAAAGGTTTACTACTTGTAGCTATATTTTTTAATGACATTATCTTTAGAGGTAATGACAAACTTAGTGTTGAATTTTCTAAGGAGATGCAGAATGAATTTGAGATGAGCATGATTGGACCTATCAAATAATTTTTGGGATTCAATGTACAATAGATAGAGAAAGGTATTTTCATTAATCAGTCCAAGTATGTGAAAGAGATATTAAAGAAATTCAAGATGGATGATTGCAAACTAGTAGGGACACATATGATAACAGGGTGCAAGAATACAAAAGAAGATGACTCACCACTAGTAGATATAACATTGTGCAAGTCTATGATTGGAAAAATCATTTATCTTACTCAAACTCGACCTGATATTTCCAATGCAGTTGACATAGTTGGAAGATTCGTAGTAGAGCCTAAACAAAGTCACCTCATGATAGTAAAATGAATATTTAGAGACTTGGAAGGCACTATAGACTATGGTCTATGGTATCCCAATTCAAAAAATGTTGAGCTTCATGCATATACTAATGCAGATTGGGAAGGATGCATTGATGATAGAAAAAGTACATTAGGAGGAGTAGTTTTTCTTGGTGACAGACTTGTCATTTGGACAAGCAAGAAGAAAAATTGTATTTCTCAGTCAATAGAAGAAGAAGAGTATGTTGCAGTAGCCCTGAATTGTTCCACAATTGTTTAGATCAGGAAAATGATAAAGGATTTTGGAATTCAGATTGACTATCCTACTATTATACATTTTGATAACACTAGCACTATCAATATGCCAAAGAACCTTGTGATGCATGCAAAGACAAAACACATTAAGATCAAGTATCACTTCCTAATAGAGAAAGTAGTAGAAAAAGAATTTAACTTGGACTATGTGAGTACTAAAGATCAGATAGAAGACATATTCACAAATCCCTTTCCAAAGGATACTTTTGAGTATCTCAGGGAGAAGTTGGGAGTAATTCCCTTCCTTGATTCTACCTAGAAGGAAGAGCATCAGTCCTTAGGGACTGATGGATGGTTGACTAATCTACATCAGGAGTAGTACCGATGCTTAAATTGTTTGGCACCCTTTTCTATTGATGTCAATGGGGGAGTAATATATATTCATGAAAACCAAAAGTAAAAGGAGTAATATACTAAGGGGGAGTTGTATTCAGTTATGGAAACAGTGTAGTTGAGGAAATGGAGAATGTTGAAGAATATTGCAAGAGATGAAGGATTCATCCTTGGGGGAGTTTTGGAGAGGAAATGGAGAATGTTATAAAAGAAATGTTCATTTGGGTTGGTGGTGTTTTTCATTCCATGTGTTTCCATCAATGCCAAAGGGGGAGATTGTTGGAGATTTTCCCGCAAGCTATTGCTGACTGTATGTTTGTCATTGATGACAACATATGGTAAGTCACATGTGTTGAAGAATTAAGTAGTAAGCTTTGAGTATATGTTGCATGGACATGTTATTAGCATGATATCATGGACACAGAGGTTAATTGTTATTATAAACAATTATATAGCAGCTTGTGTCAGCATTGTTCTTGACAAAGTTAGAGGCAGTGTTCGGTGAATGATTGTCCATACAGTAATCATGGATCCTTGCACATTTGGATATGTGATGGAGACATGTTAGTGATGTTACATTTAATGGATGTGGAGTCTAATGATCAGTAGAAGTGAAGTTATGGAGTCGCTATTCAGCAGTAGTAGTTTCTTGTGTTTATTCAGAAGAGCCAATAGAGATTTTATTGGTTTTGGAGTTGCACCTATCATTTTGGTATGCACCCTTGGATTAGTGCTTAGAGAAGAGTTAGTGATATTTAGTTAAGAGGGCATGATGTAATTCAGCTTGAGGAGAAAGTTTTATTTAATTGGGTAGAGCCGATAGTGTGTAGCGTGCATCTATATTTATTAATATTGGACAGGTCCTAGAATGTGTTATGTGCTTAGTAGAGCTGACATAATTATTATTGGAGTATGTTATGGTTTCTCTAATATGATTTCAAGGTGGTTTTAAAAGGCTGACATGATTATTAATTTAGAGGAAAGATATTTAAAGGAAGTCATTTGTGATTGCTAAAGTGCGGTTTAGAGTTGACTGTGAAGAGTAGAGAAAAGTGTGCGAAGTGTTGAGCCAATAGAAGAGGGTCTATGTGAGAAAGTAAAGTATTTGTGTTATAAATTGGAACTTATGCAGATAATAGATCAAATCATAGTTCACCAAGATCTAGATATATTATGTATTTGTTATTAAGAAGGTTGTAGCCTTCACTCTTTGAGCAGTGTGCTATCGAACAGTGCATCCTCACCCCTAACAGGGTTAATTATAAAAGACTCCTAATAGGGTATGACCCTTCACCAGGTCTACTATACTAAACATACTGTAAAGAAACTCCTAATAGGGTTAAGGATCTTACCTATTTGGGTTTCCTCATAACCAAAATATTGTTGTTGTGTTCAAGTTTTCTCTCATTGGGTTTATTATTTATGTTTAAGTATACTTAATTAGGTAAAGAATTGAAACTTGTAGATAACCGATTCACCCCCCCTCCCCTCTCATTTGTCTCTTGGGACTATTCCTAATAGTTGCATCAGCCTATACTTTATTAGAAAATCATTCATGTTGATGCACATAGCTCACACTTTAGGATTCCTAAGGTTATGAAAGATTGTAGAAGCTGGAACAAAGAATTGTATATTAGTACTTGAAGGTACTTGATCTAGACCAAACAAAAAAGAATAATTTGGCTAGTGAAGAGCTATTTATTTTCTTTAGCATTATTGTCAAATGGAGAGGAACTTCATATGAAATATCTGTTAATGAGAACATGGGAGAGAGAAAGAATTAGAGAGCTAAAAAGATCAAATCCATAGGGAGAGTCTGCATGGAATGTTGTTTGTAGTGATTAAATGATGCATGATAGGTAAGGAGGATCCAATTATGGATAGTCTGAACAAGTAGAAAAAAACCATAAAGAAGAATAACACACCAAGACAATGTTTTCCACCGAATTTTAATTAACATGCCTGGCTGTAAGGCCTTCTGGGTTAGGGCCAAATAAAATCAAAGTATTTCTATAATCTTCCAGCTAGTCCAGCTTTGAAAAAAATTAGCAATTGATGGAAACACTAAGCTAGATGTAAACTTGAGCTCTCATGCCTCCAAGAAATCTCCTTGTCTCCAAGCATGCAAACCACTAGCTCTGCTATTAAAAACTATCAAATAACAATCTGATCTTCAAGATCTCACAAAATCCAAAATGCTATCCTTCATACTCTACCAATTTGGCCCTAAACAACTACCCAAACACTCTTTAAATACTAATCTTTAGCCACAAGTTGGCTAGATGAAACAATTAACTCCTAAGCCAAGTCAGCTCCAATTACAAACAAATAGTAAATGTAACAACATTTGGCTCATAAATAGCCTTACAAACATTTAATTCTCCATGTTGGCCTCAAGATCTACATAGGAGAATAAAACAAAAGCTACCAACAATAAATGCACCAAGTCGGCCAACCAAATCTCCAAGAACTCTAGTCGGTAAACTAGAACTACCAAGTGCTAGAGAAACAAATGAGCACCATTGAAACAACTTACCAAGCCAAGAAACACTAAGAAACATAGGCATCACTGAGCACAAGAGGTTTCACCAAGTTCTTTCAGTGACCGAGCTTCCTTCAATAACCGAAACCATTGGTTAAAGATGAAACTGAGTACCACATAACCAAAACAACACACCTCTCTATAGATTCACTGAATACCCTAGAATTTCCCTACATCAGACCCCCAGGTTCAAAAAGATGTTCTCATAGGGTGGAAGAACATCTTTCAGGATTTAGCACATAAACCACAAATTGGTTCTTCACATACAAGTCCTTCAACTCTTCACCTTGCATACTCATCCACTTTAGTTTCCTCTCTTTTCAAGTCTTTCCTAGATAACACACAGGCTTGTTCTCCATACTGATCATCCATCCTCTTAGGATCTAACAACTCAACTCAACTACCAATACTTAGACTCCTCCTACTAAGTGTTATATCCAGCAAAGGCACCAAGGAAAATTTCTTGTCATCCTTCTAAACTGTAAACACATTCTTGACAAAATCATACATAGCTCTTCAAGCATACTACAAAGTTCTACCAAGAAATATATGACAACTATTCATCTCCACAATATCACACAACACTAGATCCTTATACTAGCCAATCTGAACATCAACAAAGCACTGGTCCATCACTTCTAGAGCATGAGCATTTTGTGACCAGCCAATCCTATAAGGATGAGGATGTTTCATTCTATTCAAAACAAGTTTCTGAACCATGTCCTTAGCAACAAGGTTATTAGTACTACCACTGTCAACAATTACATCACAATGTTTACCTCTAGACTTGCACTTAGTCCTCAATAACTTACTCATTTGACAAGGTTCCTCCTTTGCACTGAGCAATGTTCTCTAGAAAAGAAATTTCTTAGATTTAGGTTCATTCTAAATATTCTCATTTACTATAGTAGTGCATCCACCACCAAACTTCTTCTATGTACACTCGAAAGAATGGTGTCCTTCTTTACCAAAATTATAACAAGTACCCTTAAAGATAACTTTACCTATCTTCTTCTTTGATTATATAGGCTTCATTTCATTTTGAAAAGTTAGTTTATCCTTCACCGAGTGATCAATTTTCTCCTTCCCTGGGGCATTACTATGTTGTCTCCTTTTCAACTTATCTTCTACCTTCAGAGCATACTGATAAGAATCTTCAACCGAATCAATCTTCAACATACCAAGCTCATCCTGAATATTAAATCTCAAACCATTAACATACCGAGCTACTTTTTCTTTACCAAGTTCTCTATGTCCAGACCAAATAGTCAACTTATAAAACTCCTCGGTATAGTCCTCCATGGTCAAATATTTTTTCTTTAGATTCTGTAACTTCTTAAACAAGTCAATCTCATAGCTGGTGGGTATGAACTTAGCTTTCAATTTAGTCACCATCATCCTCCACTGTTTGATCTTCATTTCACCTTCATCTTCTCTATCTCTTTTTAATTCTTTCCACCAAAGAGAAGCATGTCCTTTCAACTTAGTCTATGCCAATCTTACTCAAAGAGGATCTCCAATTTCTTCTAGCTCAAAGAATTCTTCTAATTCACCAATCTAATCAATCAAGTCCTTGGGTCTCAAAGTACCAAATAAAGTAGAAACCTCCATTCAATAAATATTACTTAACCAAGCTTCAGATCTATGCAACTATCCAATTCTATCTTTGTGAAATTTGTCTCTCTGATCATCTCCCCTAGATCAAATAGCTTCAAAGTCTTCAGTGACTTCCTCATAACCATCATCAGTAACAAGATTCATTGGCATACCATCAATAGATCTCTTGACCTCAGTGATCATGTCATTCTTCATCAATTCCATCTTAGATCTGAAATCAACTTTAACCTTCTCTGCAATCTTCAATTCTACAACATCAAAAAGATATACAATGGCTATAGGGTCCAATTTTCTCAAACGAATCCTTCAAGATTTTTGAAAACCCAAAGAAATAAATCACCACAAGGTCTTGGTGCAAACATTCTCAACTAGAGATCGGTTTACACACTCAAGATATTCAAGCTCTGATACCACCTAGCGTAGGATAGGTAAGGATGATCCAATTAAGGATAGTCCAAACAAGAAGCTAAACACCACAATGTGGAATAACAAAACAAGACAATGTTTTCCACTGAATTTTCATTAACATTCCCAATTGTAAGGCCTTCCAGGTTAGGGCCAAATACAATCAAAGTATTTCTACAATCTTCTAGCTAGTCCAACTCTAAAACAAATCAGCAACTGATGGATACACTAAGCAAGATATGAACTTGAGCTCGCAAGCCTCTAAGAAATCTCCTTGTCTCCAAGCATGCAAACCACTAGCTCTACTATTACAAACTATCAGATTAAAATCTGATCTTCAAGATCTCACTGGATCCAAAATGCTATCCTTCATACTCTAACAATCTGCCCCTAAATAACTACCCAAACACTCCTTAAATACTAATCTTCAGCCACAAGTCACCTGAATGAAATAATTAACTCCTATGCCAAGTCATCTCCTATTACAAATAGATATTAAATGCAACAATAGTCAGATCATAAATAGCCTTACAAACATTTAATTCTCCATATCGGCCTCAAGATCTACATAGGAGAATACAACAAAATATACCAACAATAAATGCACCAAGTTGGCCAATCAAATCTCCAAGAACTCTAGTCGATAAACTAGAACTACCGAGTGCCAGAGAAAAAATCGAGCACTAGTGAAATAAAAGACCAAGCCAAGAAACACCGAGAAATATAGGCATCATCGAGTACAAGTTCTACCAAGCACAAGAGGTTTCACTAAGTTCCTTCAGTGACCGAGCTTCCTTCAATAATTGAGACCGTTGGTTAAAGGTGCAACTGAGTACTACATAACCAAAACAACACACCTCACTGTAGATTCATTGAGTACCCTCACTAGTACATTTTGCACCATTTTTTGATGCACTATTGGTCAAAGTTTCTACCCAACTCAGTCTAATAGTCAACCAACTAGTTTTTTGCTATTATCTTCTTCGAAATATGAACCCATTGCTGCAACTATGGAATAATCGATGCCAATATTGGTGAAAAATGAGGGAAATCTAGGGTGAAAATAATATTAGTAAGTGTTGGTAAATTGGTCAATCTTTCGACCGATATAGATTAATATTGGTCAAAAGCTTTGGTCACTCAGACTAGGATACAAAACTCATGATGGTCATATTTTGACCAATATTGGTCAAAATATTTAGTGGCTCCAACCAGGATACCAAACCCATGACACCACATTTTGACATAGCATGGTCGATTTTCGACGACAGTGGGTTGAAATTTTGACAAAATACAGTGTTTAAAAAAAATTTGAAGATAAATATCCAAACTAATCACAAATGGCCTCTTGATTAGTGATTAGTCTAGATATTTATCTTTAGGTGTCCATACTCATTCTACTATTTGTTGCCAGCGGGTCCCTACCCATTTTATTTTCCAGACTGCTTTGGGCTCTAGAAATCTATCTGCTCTGCTCTGTGTGAAACTATGGGTTTTTTCATTTTGTTTGAACTATTTGAGAGATAGGCTCTAACTGGTGATCTGTGAATTGGTAGAGCTTCCTCTTAGATGCCCAAAAATATTCAAATCTATTGGTGTGAAGCCCCCAAAGGGTATTCTTCTCTATGGGCCTCCTGGTTCTGGGAAAACTTTAATTGCTAGGGAAGTGGCAAATGAAACTGGTGCCTTCTTTTTCTGTATCAATGGACCTAAGATCATGTCAAAGTTGGCTGGAAAAAGTGATAGCAATCTTCAGAAGGCTTTTGAGGAGGCTGAGAAGAATGCCCCATCCATTATATTTATTGATGATTTATTATAGAGATTTGTCAGCGGGCTTGCAAGTATGCTATTAGAGAAAATATTGGGAAGGTGAGTTTCAATTGTGGTAGCTTTTGCAAATTAGATTTGGTTATGAATTTCTTAATGGTTTTTTTTTAACTGGTTTGTTAGAATTTTACATTTTTTGATTCAATTTTCCTAAACTTGTATCTTATTATTTCAATTTATCATGTTCTCTTTCCTCTGCACTTTTACAGGATAATATTGAACGTGAAAGAAAAAAGAAGTGAGAACCCTGAGGTAATAGATGAGGATGATAGTGATGAGGTAGCTAAAATAAAGGATGCTCATTTTGAGGAGTCAATGAAATATGCCTGAAGAAGTGTCAGTGATGCTGATATTTAGAAGTATCAAGCCTTTGCACAAACACTACAACAATCTCAAGGCTTTGGTTTTGAATTTTGATTTCCTGGTTCTTTTGCTAGTGCTTCAGATGTATTTGCTACAATAGATAATAAAGATGATGATGACTTATACATTTAGGAAACTTAGTACAAAATTGTCATCTTAATGAAGTGACAAATGTATCTATTCTAGCAAGGACCTTCTGCTGACAAATAGCCAATGCTATTCAATTTGGCTCCGGCTTTTTCTTGTATGAGTTTTATCTGTTCATAGGTTTGAAACTTTATTTAGTTTATCAGCCCTTTAGTCGAGGACTTAATAACTTGTATGTCTTTAGAGAAATTTTAACTATGCTAAGGAAATTTAGCTATGGAAACTTTTTCTCAAGTGGTAGATAATGCTACGAAAACCTTTCTTTTAAAAGAAAAATTCTTCTAGAAAATATTCTATACTAAATCAATTCTAGAACAAAGAAAGTCTAGTTCAACTAATAGGTATGGTGTGCATCCATTTTATGGAGATCTACCAAGATGATTTCCCCCACCAAGATGAAGATAAATATCCATACTAATCACCAATGGTATCCTGATTGGTGATTAGTCTAGATATTTATCTTCAAGTGTCCACACTCATTCTACTTCTTGTTGCCATTGGGTCCCTGCTCATTCTATTAGATCATGTCAAAGTTGGCTAGAGAAAGTGAAAGCAATCTCCAGAAGGCTTTTGAGGAGGTTGAGAAGAATGCCCCGTCCATTATATTTATTGATGAGATATTACAGAGATTTTTTAGTGGGCTCTAGTAATCCATCTTCTCTGTTCTGCATGTATCTATGGGTTTTTTCATTTTGTTTGAACTATTTGAGAGATAGGCTTTGACTGGTGATGCATAATTGGTTTGCATGTTTGCAGCATGGAAGTAGTGTTGGGGATGCTGGTGATGTTGTAGATAGAGTCCTTAACCATTTGTTGATGGAGATGGATGGTATGACAACCAATAAAATATTTTTTATTATACCTAATGGCATTGGCCCATTATACCCAAGGATTCAATGGAGCCGATAATATAGAGATTTGTCAGCGGGCTTGCAAGTATGCTATTAGAGAAAATATTGAGAAGGTGAGTTTCAATTGCAGTGGCTTTTGCAAACTAGATTTGGTTATGAATTTCTTAATGCTTTATTTTGAATTGGTTTTTTAGAATTTTACATTTTTTTATTCAATTCTCCTCAATTTGTATCTTATTATTTCAATTTAATGCTACGAAAACCTTTCTTTAAAAAAAAAAACTTGCTGGAAAATATTCTACACTAAATCAATTCTACAACAAAGAAATTCTAGTTCAACTGATAGCTACAAAAAAGAAGTGAGAACCCCGAGGTAATGGATGAGGATGATAGTGATGAGGTAGCTGAAATAAAGGCTACTCATTTTGAGGAGTCAATGTAATATGCCCACAAAGTGTCAATGATGTTAATATTTAGAAGTATCAAGGCTTTGGTTTTGAATTTGGATTTCCAAATAGACCTGTTGCTTCTTTTTTTGTTGCTTTGGATGTATTTTCTACAATAGATAATAAAGATGATGGTGACTTATCCCATTAGGAAACTTAGTACATAATTTTTGTACACACTCAAATGGTGCACTTCTCTAAGTCATTATATCCAAGGGAATCCATGAATGGGATACCTTAGAAAGTGACCTAGAGCTCTCTATGCATGGAGTTGCAAGATTATTTCAAATTTGCTCTCAGCTAGAGCTATTAGGCTAATGACCTCGCTAGTCAACCACACAATGAGAGATTCAAATGAAAACAAGGGAAAGAATGTCAATATCCCCAAGAATCACTATGAAATGCATATGCAAGCTAGATTAAGATGAATATGCAAGCTAGAAATGAGAGATGTGAGCTAAGCTATGGAAATGAAAGTACAAGTATTACCAAGCCTCCTAGTTAAACTAGATGAGTTATTCTAAAGCTTGAAAGGAAATCTACACTATGAAAGCATAAAAATGAAGCTACTATGCATGAATGAAAATAAGAATGAAATGTAGATGCAAAAGCCAAGAATGTTCCAAATCTTGAAAAGCTCCAAAGTGACCTAGAAAACCTGCAACATAATAGTAGCATAAAAGATTGATATGCAAATGAAGAAGAGAGCTCTCCTTTTATAAGAAATGAGAAAGAATTGGTCATGGAGATTAAGAGGCAAAAGATCTTAATCAAGGTTGGAGCAATCCATGTGCACAAGTATCCTCCAATGGGAAAATAAGAGTTGACTTTTGTTTCCATATGAGACAAAAAGTACTTTTTCCTTTTTTATAAAATAAGAATAATGCTTTATTTGTGCAACTTAGGATAAGAGGAAAAGTGGGGGCTTTTTATTTAATAAAAGGGGAGGAAATATTCCTTTAAAAATAAATAAAGACTTTAGGATACAATGGTTAGCCCAAGGAATAATCGAAAATGATAAAATAGGATTTGATCAAGGAAATTGATATGATTGATAAAATGCTGATTTTTGAAAATATTGATTCATGGATTTGATAAATTACTGAATGGGGGCCCAAAGTCTAGGTGACCATTTTAGGGTGCATACATTTTCCCCTCTTTGACTAATGTGTGATCATTCTCGAAACACATGCAATCAAAGAAGAATTAAAATGTGAGATCGATTTGGGATCACAAAACAATCCAGACCTGTGATCATTCTGGGAACACGCCAGAACAAAAATAAATTGGCTGAAAGACAAGACCAACACCATTGCTGTTAAGTGATAGTCAAGTATCAAAATAAGAGATAAGAATCAAAAGACAAGATCAACACCATTGCTGTTAAGTGATAATCAAATCTCAAAATAAGAATCTCAGGCTGAACTAAATGATCAGTTGAATCAAAGATTAAAGCTGATAGGTACTTCCCCCTCAGAATCAAAATTGAAATCAGGTAAAGGAGAAGTAGCAAATAGATAAACTTGATCAAAGCACTAGAAATCACAATCGAAGGTGAAACATGATAGGATAACCATTAAGCAGTGAAAAACATGCCCCATTTTGACTGTGAAAGATATAGTATAAAGATGAATGAAAATGAATGAAAGAGTAGAAGGTTGAAAGAGATGGGGATGAAGAAATGAAGATGCACCAACAAAGATTGAAGGATCAGGCCTCAAATGGTCAACCAACTACACAGAAATGGGAAAAAATTTGAAATGCAATTTTGACTATCAAGATGAACTCAAATTTTGATTTTGATCCTGAAAAGAAAAGGAAAGGATGTGATATGAAAGACAAGAAGTGAAAGACATGATTGAGAAGAAGCGAAAGGTGAGCACAGTTGACCGACAAGTTTTTGAAAGATAAAAATAGAGCTCTCTCCATATGCAAGGTGCAAAAACTAATCTAACATGAACCTAAGAATGAAAGCTACAATGAAAAGTGGTTGAGTTGCAAGGTCACAACACCAATAGACATCTAATAATCATCATCGAGCTTTATTGGTAGCATTGCAAGATCATACAATACACACTAGTATGACTATGAGTATATGAATATGATCTATATCAGATAGAAATGTGGAAATCTCACCTAGGCACCAAAGAAATATAGGTCAAGATGACTAGTGCAGTGAGATTACCTAAGTTTGCTATAGCGAGATTATGCTTGCATCAGGACATAAGAAGGTCAAGATGGCTATAAGCATGCACTCACAAAAATAGTCAAGGATAATACCTTGTAGATCCCATTGTCAAGTGGAACAAACATAAATGCTAATGATAATGAGAACCAACAAAATATACCCACAAGAAAAAAAAGCAATAAAACATGTCCTCATGCCCTCAGTCTTCTAGCTATGCATCATCAAAAACTTCTTAGGGAGAGAACACTCATCAAATAAATCATCATAGATAGCACACAAAGAAATAAAGTCAAACAAGTCTCAGTGAGTTGAGTGTTTAAGTGCTTGTGTGTAGGTCATAGAATCAATCTTTGAGTATCACATTTTCTAGTGAGAGATATCATATAATGCTAGACTATGGGGTAGGATATCTAATAAGTGTTGAGAAACACTTGACGCTAGGGTAGTGTTAAAAAGCATAGTTTGGGGTGGTGTTGAAAAACACCATTTTCAAGATGTCCTAAAGACCAACATATCCTAGAGACTAAAGCTGACATAGTTATGCCCCCTAGACAAAGACAAGGACCAATTCCAAACCAAGGCAATAAGGTCAAGGCATGATGGAGAAAGACTATGTGTCGAGGGTGCATGCTAAGAAACAAGGGTGCAAAGGCCTCAAGTAGCACCTATTTCCAGGTTTTGACCACTTGGAGAATTTTTTGATTTTTTCAATTTTTTTGTATTTTTGCTACCAAGGCGCCTGTTTTTTATTTTCAGCAAGGTACTTTTTTTTTTTTTTCAATTTTTTTGCATTTTTTGATTTTTTTGTATTTTTTCAGGACTTTATATACTTTTTAGAATTTTTTCAGAATTATATATGATTCTTTTGGGGAATTTTTTTAGGATCAATAAGTATGTACAAAGGATGCCCCCAAATAGAGTGGGCATCAAATTCCCAAGCAAGATCACATCGTGTACTCCCAATGTCTAGCAAGGTGGAGAACAAGAGGGATTAGCAAGCTGGTGGAAGAGATGGAAGACAAGAGAATAAAGGAGAATGAAGAGAAGAAATCCTCAAGGTCAAACTCCTCAAGAGTACCCAACCTAGGGACAAATTTTCATGTCAAGCACATTTGAACAAGAAATGAAATGCCATCATAGGATAAGTCACAAAGGCGTAATGCACAAGAAGGAAAGGATGCAATCCAAAGGACTAGACATGTCAAGAGGCTTCATAGCATCATGTTTTATTCTTTTTTATTAGATCAAGACCAAAGGGGAAAAGGATAGCGAAAGGATAGAATGAATGGAGGAAAACAAATATGAAGGCTAAACAGGAATGGAATGAAAGTAAGATCATCGTAAGATAGCTCACAAGATAGACAAATATTCATGGATAGTTCTATATTGTCGAGATCAAAGAGAGAAGACAAAATGAGTGAAATATGTAGAAGAACTACACCACAAGGGAGTGGTTTTCACCATAGGATGAATTTATTTCTCTTTACTTTTACTACCAAGGTGCCTATTTCCAAGTTTCCACCAAGGCACATTTTAAATTTTTTCATTTTTTTTTTAAATTTTTTTTTTTTTGGAAGAAGGAAAGCTTTTTAGATAATTCTCCTTGAAAGGATAAACCATGATATGCCAAGGATTCAAAATGATATGCTCAAAGATGCTGATAGGGAAAGGAAGATGGAAGAGAAAAATGAAGGATAAGGTTTTATGTAAAGCGAGTGAGGTTGGAAGATAGGAGGAATAGGAAAATGAGGAAAAATGATAAAGGGTAGAAGGATAATGAATGGAAGGATTGTGAAAGGGTATATGGAAAGGAAGGAAAGATCAACATCAACACACACCTTGAAGGGTGGTGAGAGGATGGAGGAAATGTGAATGAAGGAATATGACAAATATTTAGCAAAGGTTGTGGTTCAGGCACATGGAATGGAAGAATATTTTTGGAAGAAGATGAAGTGGAAGCCTTTGGAAGCTTGAATGTCAACTTCACTTGTTGTTCAACATAAGACTCTCTTAAGAGAGACTTTGGAATCCATATAGCTATAGGCTTTTCATTTCTTTTTGATGATTTAGAGAGAATATCTTCAATGATGGATTTTGGAACCCATACTTGTCTTGTAGTTTTCTTCGTAGATATCTTTTTTGACTTTATGTATCCATGTTGATTAGAGGAGACATGGTGATCTTCTTTTTTTGATGGATTCTTGTATTTCTTCTTTTTCTTGTATTAAACATTCAAGTTACTTCCAAAAGACTTGGAACTTGTGGAAGAAGAAGGAGGATATGACTGGTTTAGATGGGTGGGTGGATGAAAAGAATTCAAGGGTATGCATCTATGTTGATCTTGAGGAAAGATAGGAGATGGAGGGACATAAGGACCCAAGATGGATGATGAATTAGGATAGTTACAAGAGGAAAGTGAAGGGACATAAGGGCCCACGATGGAAGGTAGATGTGAAGCCCTTAGTAGTCTTGGAAGAGGTCCAAGGATGGATGTGGAAGACACAAAAGGATAATCAACAAGTTTGTCATCATCTATATGATAGCCAAAGACATCAACATTTTGAGAGTGAGCATTAGGATTTTCAATAGGATCATGGACATCTTGAATAGGAGCAAATTCTTTGATAGGAATTTTAAAAGCTTGCAAAAACTTAGGAAGAGTAGAAAGTGGAGGTGAACATGGAGTGGTAGAACAAGAAGATGGAAGACTTTGATCTCGACAAGTTGCTTTGGATAGCATAAGTGCATCATTTTTTTCTTGATTTTCAATAGGCTTAACATTGGAAGTAACAACACTATTTTCAATAACCTCAATGGAAGTAAGGTCATCTTGATTGTCAATAAGCTTAATGGTGTGAGTAGTAGCTTGATCTTTCTTAGGAGATGGTGGAATGAATGCGAAAGAGCGTAGAGGATCAAAAGAACCATGAAGTGGATCAGAGATGTCATGAAAAGGATTGGTTGACATGGAGGGCTCTTGATCTTGATCTTTATTTATGTTATTTTCTTTATCATTTTTAGAGTCCTCTTGACATGAGGCCACTTCTAAGGACAAGGAAGTATGTTGGAAATGTATGGAAGACTTTGGAAGAGATGGTGAAGGACTAGCTAAAGTAGGCATTATAGCATATAAAGGCTTAGGCTCTTTAGGTTTAGCATTATTGAAAGTATTTGTAGCCAAGTGAAGATTATCTTGAGTTTCTTTAGGAGGTAGCCCTTGAGGATAACTATAGGGAACCGCATGAAAAGTATTAGGAACTTTGTTGGATGAAGGATTTGTGAAATATTTGAAAGACTTGGAAGCTTTAGGAAATGTATGGGTATTGGAGGAAGTAGAGGATGGAAGGGAACCATCATAAGACAATGGTCCATCATTAACATGATGTTGCTTGAGAGTGTAATCTTTATTTTTAGAATGAGAGTTCTTAGAGGAAGGATTCTTATAATATTTATGTTTCAAATCAGCATGGTACATTTTATAGTCCTCAACAGTAGTAGATGGATCATCATCAAGGTATTGTTCATAGAACTCATCAAAGTCTCTTTCAAAATCAAAATCATATGGATCACCATCACAATCTATCCAATAGGATGACCCTTTAGTAAGCATGAGCACATGGTGAGGAGGACTAGGAGGACTCTTAGGAATAGAGGTTTCACAGGTATGACTATATGGTCCATCATCATAGCCATCATAATAGTCATCATAGTCAGCAAAGGTAGGTGTGTCACTCTTTTTGGGAGAGGTATCAAAAAGATTACTATATTGCTCATATTGAGGAGTAAGACTCTTGGGAGAAGTAGAGGAGGAATGAGATTGTGAAGAACAGGAAAGTGAAGACCTAGTGGAGGAAGAAGACTTGGATAATTAAGAATGTGAATAATGTCTAGATGAGTCATGATGAGACTTGGAAGATGAGGAATTTGAATGATGTCTAGAAGATTCATGATAAGACTTGGAAGATGAGGAATTCAAATGAGAAGACTTAGATGATGAAGAATGTTTGGAAGAAGAAGATTGTGATATGATCATGTCTATGATCCTAGAAAAGGCATTTGATTCAATCATCTTTTCTTTTCTTTTTTCTTTCGGTTTGACACCCATGAGATATCCAAAAGGACTATTGGAGGAATAAAATTATTCAAATTGAGCAATGAGTTTGAGATCATCCATTCTCAAGAGAGGTTCCATAACAAGGTAGTTGAAATTCATGGTTTTAGGAAGGAAGGAATCAAGCATGGAAGAAATGAATAGAAGAGATCAAATAGAATAAGGTAGACTAGATAATAAGAGGAAAAGAATCAAGAAGACATGAAAAATTTAGGAAGAATCATGAGGAAAGAAGAGAAAGGTTGAAAATGGAAGACTAGGAAGACATGGAAGAAGTGGAAGAAAGAAGACCAAGAGTCATTTTATGCAATTTGATACCATTTGAGTTCATTTGGATGTTGAGTAACATGTCATGGCACCTAAGATCCAACTTGGACTAACCAAGGAAGACTGGGAATGGCAAGAATCAGCTTCAGATTGTAGACAATTGTGAGATAGCAAAATAAGTTTGTGTAATAGTTTCCAGGCAAGCAATGCGACTCTTGACTAGTGAACATGAAAAACTTAGTTTGGAAAGCAATTTGGTCAATGTTCTAGGTTGCAAGTACAATTTTTTGGTTTCAAGCACAATAATATTAGGAAGTAGACAAGTTTGCAAATAGTAGGTGATCAAACATGTCATCAAACACTTGTGCAAGAGCAAAAGCAACCTTGCCAAGACAAACAATTGTGATATCAAAATTGAAAAATCCTATGAACACTACCATGAGGTTTTCTATTCAAGAATGTTTACACAGGTATATCACAACAAGAACACTTCAAGCACTTTTTAGCCTAAAAAGACAATGGCTCAATACTTAACAACTTGGCCCACACTTAATGCTCCATTTCCTCACACAAAGTGGTTGCCCACAATAGATATTGGCTTTTTTATGGAAGTGCCAATGACACAACCAAAGGAGCACAAATGGTGAGTAATCTTGGGGTGATCTAGGTTATTCCACTTGGATCAATCCTTGCACCAAGAAGCTAAGTGGAAAAATAGGGTGGCCTCTATCTATGGTTCTTAATAAGGGCTTCCATTCTTAATACTCCTCTTGCTCCCCAAAGCAACTCCTTACCTTGCGGCAAGTAATGGACCTTGCAGCCACAAGAGTACCTTAAGCATTCTTGCTCAACATTTTCCTCATGGTCACAGTCCCACAAGTGCTCACATCAAGTGAAGACAAGTACTATGTCTACCAAGGTTTTGTGTCCTTGATAGCCTTGAGTTTATAGTGGGTTGGAATAGCTGGTAAAAGGCTTGTCCCCACTTGGGTCATTCCTCTTGATTGCTCAAGAGTAGGGCTGCTAAAGGATTCTAAAGATCTAAATGAAGAGTGGATCAACTTATGAGGTTCAAGATTTTTGTTTCACCACAAGGGAAAAGAGCATACTCCCCTATCTCAAAGTTTTCTCCCAAACACACCAAGAAAATGTTCAATTACCCTCTTGCTTTCAAAATCCAAAGATGGGTCAATATTTTTTGGTTCACCACAAGGGTGAAGAGAATACTTCTCCTACCACCCAAGAATTCCTACAACAAGATATTATGTTCTTATGAAATGAAACAACTAGTAATTGCCATACTTGAAAATGAAATAAACAACAAGCACTTGATTGGGTTTTTATGCTTTGGGCAGCCCTACAAAAACTATTAGTAGCCCTTGTGCATTTGAAGCTTTGACATGCATTCTTTTAAGAAAATAATCAAGCAATGAGAGCACCTACAAGTACAGCTTGTTAGCCTCACAAGGTTAGAAAAACCAAAATCCAAGTGAAATCTGCAAATTAAATCTATCTAACCATAGAAAACTAAACGAGCAAGCTAACTAGATCCAAATTCGGCAAGAAAGAACCAAGAAACAACTCACTGCTAGGTGCAAGCAATAGTATAGTCACTAAAAATATCATGTGATACATTACAATATACTGTGGTGATAGTATATTTTTGGGCAATACTTCGGTTTACTACAGGTGACCAAATGTTTCAAATAGTGTGATAGAATGTCTCAAATGAGGTGATACTTTAACTAGTAAAGTATCATGTGACCATACGTGAACTATTGCATGACACTAGAAACCTATTGTGTGATAATCTGAGACTAAGAAACCTGAGAGCCGAAAATGAAGCTAAAAATTGATGAAAAATTTGACAGAAATGTAGAAAATTAAGGACAAAACAATAATGCTCTGCCCCATGGTGGGTGCCAAAAATGTACACACTCAAATGGTGCACTTCTCTAAGTCATTATATTTAAGGGAATCCATGAATGGGATACCTTATAAAGTGACCTAGAGTTCTCTATGCATGGAGTTGCAAGATTATTTAAAATTTTCTCTCAGCTAGAGTTATTAGACTAATGACCTTGCTAGTCAACCACACAATGATAGATTCAAATGAAGACAAGGGAAAGAATGCCAATATCCCCAAGAATCTCTATGAAATGAAAATACAAGCTAGATTAAGATGAATATGCAAGCTAGAAATGAGAGATGCAAGCTAAGCTATGGAAATGAATGTACATGTATTACCAAGCCTCCTAGTTAAACTATATGAGTTATTCTAAGCTTGAAAGGAAATCTACACTATGAAAGCATAAACATGAAGCTATTATGCATGAATGAAACTAAGAATGGAATGTAGATGCAAAAGCCAAGAATGCTCCAAATCTTCAAAAGCTCCAAAGTGACCTAGAAAACCTGCAGCATAACATTAGCACAAAAGATTGATATGCAAATGAAGAAGAGAGCTCTCCTTTTATAAGAAATGAGAAAGAATGGACCATGGAGATTAAGAGGGAAAGGATCTTAATCAAGGGTTGAGCATCAAAGAGGAGAAATCCATGTGCACAAGTATCCTCCAATGGGAAAATAAGAGTTTACTTTTGTGTCCATATGAGACAAAAAATACTTTTTTCCTTTTTATAAAATAAGAATAATGCTTTATTTGTGCAACTTAGGATAAGAGGAAAAGTGGGGGCTTTTTATTTAATAAAAGGGGAGGAAATATTCCTTTTAAAATAAATAAAGACTTTAGGATAGAATGGTTAGCCCAAGGAATAATTGAAAATGATAAAATAGGATTTGATCAAGGAAATTGATATGATTGATAAAATGCTGATTTTTGAAAATATTGATTCAGGGATTTGATAAATTACTGAATGGGGGCCCAAAGTCTAGGTGACCATTTTAGGGTGCATACAATTGTCATCTTAATAAAGTGACAAATGTGTCTATTCTAGCAGGGACCTTCCATTGACAAATAGCCAATGCTATTCAATTTGGCTCCAGCTATGGAAAATTAGCTATGGAAACTCTTTCTTAAGTGGTAGATAATGCTATGAAAACCTTTCCTTTTAAAAAAGAATCTTGTTGGAAAATATTCTATACTAAATCAATTCTACAAAAAATAAATTCTAGTTCAACTGATAGGTATAGTGTGCATCCATTTTATGGAGATATTCCTTGATGATTTCTCCCATCAAGATGATGTGCATCCATTCTATGGAGATCTGCTAAATGTTTTATATGATAAAGATCACTACAAGTTGGCCCTTTGCCAGATCAATATTACTCACAATCTCATTGCCAAAGTGGCCAAAGACTATGTTAGGCTGATAAAATATGGGGATTCTCTTTACCACTATAAATCTTTGAAGGTTGCTGCACTTGGACGGATATGTACCATTGTTAAGAGAATTGGACTGAGTTTGGCTTACCTAAAACATGTGAGGCAGCATATGGTTACGTTATTTTTTCTATCTATCTGGTTTTCACTACCTATCATTCCTTGGGATATCTTGCAAGGGTTCTATAAATTGATGGTCTATATTTTGGTGGGCGTCTTGTATGGACCTATGAACTTTTTTATCTTGTCTTTTTTTTCAATCTTACAACTAGATTTTGATATGTGGATTTCTTGTAATGAACTTTGATACCTCTATTTTAGTAGTTCTTCATATGATAGTTTTTAATGCAATCCCAAGTCTAGGCTTTATTTGTAGATTTTTTATCTCAATATTAAAAGAATTAATTTAGTTAAATAAAGCTTTATGTCCCAAACACAATGACAACTAAGATTTGAATTTAATCTTTCTGACAACTAAAGAGTCAAAAAAGATAACAAATGGTTTAATATAATCTACAACTTTATCCATGTAAGAGTTGAACTCTAAAATTTATGGTATGAAGACCTACAACTTGTAGCTAAGAATATGATACTGAATAATTATGACTTATTTTAAAAATTCAGGAAAACTTAATCATTTATGTAGAGATTACTTTAAAAAAATTATGTCTGATCGATGACTCAATATTTGTAACCTCTTAGAAACTTTTCCTTTCCACTTCAATATCTTTCCTTGATAATTCTTGATCTCCTTAGAACCACTAGAAAAAAAATAATGACAACAGAACTTGCTACTTTAGAAAATTGCATAAATACTTAACTTAAACATTACAGTCATGAAGGGTGTAACAAAATCTGATATGCTAATAGACAAACTCATTTTTCACAAAATGGCATTAAGCATGGATTTTGGTTTACATGTGGTATATCAATTCCTTCATCGAAGACATTATCTATTACATTTATAATTGTTTGTTTAGGTTCCATAGCACTAGCATATACACAAAAAGAATTTGTATTAGAAAAAAATATGGACACTACATATATATAAAATAACCTATTAAAAAAAAGAGGCCACTGAGGAAAATTACTCAAGCCTCCAGAAACAACATTACCCAACTCTTTCTCTCAAGCCGAAGACTCAGTGTGTTCAATTTTCTAGACTAGCAGTCAATTCTATGTTGAGTATATCTGTCAGGCCCTCCTGTAGTTTGAACGAATTAATAAAGTAAGATAGGAACTGATTTAACACTTCACCTACTCAAAAACACAAACCAATGAAATAATCCACATTAGGCTAAGAGAGGTTGACACATTTAAGATGAGAATACTTACAAAAAATGAAGTCAAATCATGCCAGACAATGACAATGAGAAGTTGACTATTGGCCCTTCTAGTTTTTTATTTGATAGTTTCCTGACAACAACACATTCAAAATGCACTTATGAGTAAAGACCTAGAATGAATGAAATTTATTAAATAATGAAGGTATGTTAGTTTGACCTTCACTTGGTTTCAAGAATACTTTAATATTTTCTACTTAACAAGGCCAACCACGTGAAGGTGGAAGCTCATCTGGCCTCACCCCCCCTCCCCCTAACATCAATCTAAATTCCCCATTAACATCTAATTACACACTTCATTCATCCATTTAGGAACTATAACATTCAATCAATACAATCACATAACATCCATTAATATGATATAACATTCATTAATACACAACACTAATCAAGAATTCATTAACACATAACAATATTCATTAACATGACATATAATTTAATATTAATACACAAAATTCATAGATAATTACTTAAAACAAAATTCATGGATTTATAATGATAATTTTACTGATATTTTTGTCACAATTTGATGTTTAGGATAGGAGAAAAGTAGCTGGAACAATAGAGGCAATAGCTGTAGATATAGATGAGGATATCCCAAAAATCCCTAATATTATAAATATGGTGAAGAAAAAACTTAAAAGGGTCAATGTATAAATTATTACTATTTTTCATGATGCTACTAATGGCCTCACCATGATGTCCATGACTAGGTAATTGAGCAAGCAAAAAATCCTATGACAAGAACACATACATATTTTAGTTCATGACATAAAAGAGTATAAAATATAGACCTTTATTGAACTTTTTTTTATAACTAAAGATTCATTATTTCTTACTTCAAAACAACATTCTCACTCCATCAATTCATCTATCCTCTTCAACATCTCCTCAGTTGGATTTGCATCTTCCAAAATAGTAATAATTTATGCATTACTCTTTTTAGTTTTTTCTTCACCATATTTATTATATTAGGGATTTCTGGGATATCCTCATCTGTATCTACAACTATTGCATCTATTTTTGGAGGTTCTTTTCCCCTATCTGATATTTATCTTCAAGTGTCCACACTCATTCTATTGCTTGTTGCTAGCAGGTCACAGTCAGTGATTAGGAGAGCCCTATTTTGGCACCAGTCATGTAGTATAAGCACTAGAATTGAGTTTTTCAGCACAGGCTCAGAAATTTTTGTATATCAACATGTGATAGAGTCTCCTATACTCCTATTATCTCTATTATATTATAGTCTCCTATTATATTACTATAATATAATAGAGATAATATAAGTATAGGAGACTATCACATGTTGATATACAAAAATTTCCCAGACCGTGCCTAAAAACTCAATTCTAGTCTTTTACTACATGATTGGTGCCAAAATAGGGCTCTCCCAATCACTAACTGTGACCCCAAATCTACAAACTCTCATGTTTTAAGTAATTTTATATGATCACTAGCACATTTCATGCATGTATGAGAAATAGTATCCACATCTAGAAAATCTCCACAAAAATACCTTACGGCCTCCACTGCATATACATCTTCTTAGAATCTAAAAACTCCCCATCATTGATTCTCATCAATGTAACAATTTGGATAGTAAGTCTAATTTAATTTGTCTATGGACTAATACCTTAAATTATTGAGCTTCTCTTTGTTTCAAGAATAGTTTAACATTCTCTACTTAACAGGGCCAACCACGTGAAGGTGGAAGCTCATTTGGCCCCTCCTAGGAGCCTCTTATGACCCTTTACGACATTTTAAGACCTCTAAGATGTATTCTTAGGGATCGTAAATAGTTGTAAAGGGTCATAAGGGTTCTTGGGATACAACAATTGAGAAACATAATTGTAGGCATCATGATCACATTTTTTGGGAGAAAACATACTTGAGTGGTGTACCCAGATGATAGAGAGAAACTTCTACACATCTAGTTCCAAGTTGTTCTCCATCCCTCAGTGTCAACTTGGAATAAGAGGTCTAAAAGTTGCACTCCATCATCTGGATATACAACTCAATTATGTTGGACACTCCAAAAAAATGTGACCATGATGCCTACAATCATGTTTGTCAACTATTGTGAAATCTACATTTATGTTTCTCAGCTCTACAATACTCTTCTTCAATATGTGTTCGACGATAAGAATCTTCTTCTTCTTACTAATTTTAGCCAGAGCTTCCTTTTCATCAAGATTAAATTCCACTTCCCCCATCTCATCATCCTCGTCACCCTTAGCTACCATCCTAAGCCCTTCTTCCCTCTCCATTTCTTCAAGCCTTTGCAAGATATCTTTATCAATAAAGTCTACAACATTGTGTCCATCCATGATCTCATGAATATCATCTTCTTTCAACTCTTCATTTTCCAAAATATACCACTTCTTCAAGCTTGTAGAGTAGTCTCTAGTGGTTGCTAATCAATCTTATACAAACTACAATAAGAGGCTTAGTAAGTCTAATTTAATTTGTCTATGGACTGAGACCTTAAATTATTGAGCTTCTCTTTGTTTTGAGAATAGTTTAATTAACATTCTCTACTTAATAGGGCCAACCACGTGAAGGTGGAAGCTCATCTGGCCCCTCCTAGGAGCCTCTTATGACACTTTAAGACATTTTAAGACCTCTAAGATGTATTCTTAGGGGTCATAAATGGTTGTAAAGGGTCATAAGGGGTCCTAGGACATAACAGCTAAGAAACATAATTGTAGGCATCATGGTCACATTTTTTTGGAGACAACATAATTGAATGGTATACCCAGACAATGAAGAGCAACTTCTACTCCTCTGGTTCCAAGATGACACTGTAGGATCCCAAGACCATAGATAAGGAATAAATTTAGAGATTGGAGAAGGGCCATAATGACAAAAATAATACAGGACAAACCTCAAGTTAAATGAGGCAACTACAAACATTTTAATAGAATTTTATTATTAAATAATGAAATTTTTATATACTAGTGTTCTAAGCCCCCTCATTACATGATTTATTATGGTAAGCCCCCTCTGACTTATGCATCTAGAAAATGAAACTACAACCTATTGGGATTAAGACAAACCTTATATAACAACAACAGCTAGGAAGGATCGCTTGCCAACATCTGTTGAATACATCTGTTGGAGGACCTTGTATCCATGAGCAACAGATGTATTCAACAGATGTTGGCAAGAGATACTTCCTAGCTTTAATTGTTCTATAAGGTTTTTCTCAATCCTAATAGGTTGTAGTTTCATTTTCTAGATGCATAAGTTAGAGGGAGCTTACAATAATAAATCATGTAATGAGGGGGCTTAGAACACTAGTATATGAAAATTTCATTATTTAATAATAAAATTCTATTAAAATGTTTGCAGTTGCCTCATTTAACTTGAGGTTCATCCTATATTATTTTTTTCATTATGGCCCTCCTCCGCTCTCTAAATTTATTCCTTATCTATGGTCTTTGGATCCCGTAGTGTCAACTTGGAATCAGAGGAGTAGAAGTTGCTCTCCATTGTCTAGGTATACAACTTAATTATGTTGTCTCTAAAAAATTGTGACCATGATGCCTACAATTATTTTTTTCATCTATTGTGAAATCTACATTTATGTTTGTCAACTATTGTGTTTATGTGCATGTTTTTTATGTGTTTGGGAAGACATATTTCTAGCCTAGGCCTAGATCCTTTGGAAATTAGCTTTATAATAATGTATATGACATATGAGAAATTAGCTTCCCCCCCTCTTGATTCGCCAAGAACCCACCCATATTTTTCCTAGCCTCAGATCTCATCTCTACAACCAATTTTGCATCTTCCTCTGGTAGTGTCTCTAGTGTTAGTTTATTTCAGATTCTAGCAAGGAATGAACAAACTATAGAGGTCTTCCAAATACTAGCAGTTGGTGCAAGAGCACCATGGCCAAAGGCAAGAGTCATGAAGAGCAGCAGGGTCACTGATGGATCCTTAGGTGTAGTTGAAATTACCAAATGGACTTCAAAGGTCAAGGAATAAATGGAATAACCAAGAAAACACTATATGTTAAATCATTTGATTGATAGTAGATTGGGGCTCACATGAGCCATAAACATGAAGAATTATTCTAAAAAAAGATGTAAACCATATATATGCGCACTTGAGGAAAAAAGAAGTTATGTCATATCCATATTAAAATATTTGTTACAATATGAAAATACTAAACTAACTAATTCCTGAGTTCATCTCTGCATATGGTCACAACAAAGATATGTGATTACAATAAAGAGAAGGCATCATAAAAATATAATTTCAGAATTTTCCCTAGCCTGACACATTTTGCACTCAAATCCTTCATTGTGAATAAGTGGAGATGGGCAGATAGATGTAGATGAGTTGTCATCGACCCAACTAAAGTATTTGTAGCCATTATTTCCCTATGTTTCCCAAACTACATTAGTTCTTATAATATAATGAATAGTATTTACATTAGAAACATTAAATATATACACATTACCAACCTTTTTTCTATTTGGGCAGCACCAAAATTGTCATCCAAGGTTGCTCTATGTCCGTGAAGTCTTCAACACACATTGCCCACCACCACATTAACAGTTTGGCAATTGACAAGAGCCATCGATCCTATATCAATAATGCACCGCACCATCATTACTACATTTATTACATAAATATTATAACATATAATCATACATTCACCACTATTGTTCTATTATAGATTCAAGTACTTAAAAAATGTTTGCAATAAATGGTTTGAACAAAGATGTCATTCTAGGGTAGCAAGGACAATTTAACTATACCTGAGCTACAATTAGTCAACTTCAATACTTTTAATATTTTCAAAACTAAATATGAAATAGAGATATAAACAAGAACTATCCACACAGGTTATAAAGACTAAAACGTTGGAATTGATCCATACGGGTATAACAAAAAATAGATTTACATAAACCAATTAACTCAAAACACAAACCCTTTTTCGAATAATTTGATTTTAACTTTGGTTGTGTTAAAGGAACTATGTTGACTTTATTTTGTAGTTGTTTAACATGAGATTTTGTAGATTAATAGGAGTTCACATTTTATTGGGAATGTATCATTCAATTGAGCATTATTGCCCATCTATCTCTAGTGAGATGAACATAACTCATTTACCTCATGCTAGTGTGCTTTGATTAGACTAGACATTATCCAACCACCTGTGAGGGTTGTCACTATTATTAATTGGTGTAAAAGGAGGACCGCCTATGTGTTATAGCACTTTATATAAATACTCACTATTTGGATAATGTCTAGTCTAATGAAAAATAGTGTATACAAGGTATCCAAGTACACTAGCATGAGGTACATGAGTTATGTGCATCTCACTAGTTATAGATGGGAAACTATGGCACACTAGTATCTGTGAACTCCTATTAATCTACAAACTCTCATGTTAAACAACTACAAAATAATGTCAACATAGTTTTGTTAACACAACCAAAGTTAAAATTAAATTATCTAAAACAAATGGTGCCTTAGAGGGATAAAGGAACACTTTGCTAAAGAAGTTTGACTATTGTTTGTGAAAATGCCTCCAAGGAATGTAGGTATTGCCAGAGAGATTTGGGAGTTGAAGGAGAAGATCACAAGGTTGTAGGAATCTTACAATGCACTTTTGGCTAGACTTGAAGCACTGGAATCCAATCAAAGAAGAGTACTAGATGAAGGTGTTGATAGTGAAGAAGAGGAAGAAACCCATAAGGAAGGGGAAGGAGAGGAAGAAGAGGAACAAATAGATCCTAAAGAGCATAGGAAAATCAAGATATTCAAGGATGTGAAGAATGAGTAGCATAAGGTGAGGGGAGATATCCCTATGTATGATGGAATTTTGAAAGAAGAAAATCTTTTTGACTAGATTGCATCAATGGATGCATACTTTCAAGGTGAAGAGGTACTGAAAGATCAAAGGGTCAAATTGGTAGGGATTTAAGTTGAATCCAATGACTTGCAAGGATAAGAAAAAAATAATAATGTGTTTTGTATAAAAATTCCCCTAAATGAGAAAGGAAACACTAAAAATGATACAGGTGGGTGCAAGGAACAAGCACACAAACATTTATTGAATAGAAAAATGCTGCACAGTCCTAGAAATGCAGACTTTTGGGATTTGAACTATGTTCAAATAGGTACATTAAAGTGTCCTATTGAAGGGTAGCCGGTAAAAAACCATGTTCAGATGTGGATGGAAAGTGGGTAGAAAGAACCAACTGTCAAGGCACCATATTCCTAAAGTACAGGTTTAAACTCAGACATCCAATGCTAGGACTGATTCGTGGGACAAGAATCATTTCAAATGTGGTGAACATGGTGTAAGGGAACCTAGAACATCCAAAGACTACCAGGAGTCCATAATGACAACCATGGACCTAATGACATCTAAAGACATAAATTGGAATGTATTCGCACCTATAATGGCCTATAAGGTCATTCCATCCAATACAAATTAAAAATATGTAATAAGTCTTAAAAGGCCTAATAGGCCTTAGGACCAAAATAAGAGCCTAGGATGGTATTTGGTGTTACAAGTTTATAATAGTTTAGATTTGATTTTAATAATTCTTAATACGTTCATTTGGGTCACATTTCAAAGTTTTAAGGCTTCATTATTTGTAAAAGTTTCAAAAACTCCAAATTTGTAATGTTGCAAATTCAAAAATTTGAAATGCACTGGTTATTACAAAATGGAGGAAATTGGATTTTGTTATGTTTTAGTGCAAATCAATCCATCCAACCAATTGGGATTGGTTGGGGTAGTTTCTAGGAGTCCATCAAATATTCTAAAGTTTCATTGTACGACATAAGAGGCCTGGTGTACGGACTGTGCTGAGTTTTTTTATAAATAAACTTCTTTCAAATGTAATTTACTTGAGTTCTTAGAGTGATTTTGGATCCATTTTGTCATTGTCTTACATTTCAATGCATTTGGAATAGTTAGATATTGATCCTAGACGACATCTATGCATTTGTGAGGTTTGTATTTGTATTTTTACTCAATTGATTTTGACTGGCAGAGTAGTTTTAGCCATTACTTTGACAGTTTTGTGAGTTTCCAATTGAATATGGTCATTCCATGACCTCTGACCACTATAATAGATGGAATGACTGAGTATTAACATGCACTATAGTTCCCTAATCCATTAATGTAATGAGAAGGATGAATGTTTGGGTGATCACCATAATTTATAGAGGAATCTTAATGAATTTTCTTGGTATGCTACAGCAGTAGCCATTTGGTCTAAAGGAGGAACATAGATTATGATTTGGATCATCTTATAATGATCATCTAATGGTGAAACAACTACCTATTGAACCTAGAAGTGATCAGAGATAGGAGATTTTAGAATACCCTGAAGCTTCAGTGGTTACAACTGAAGCTCTTGTAGGCCCAACCAATTATCACAATAGAATAATAATGTCAATTCAAACCATGGACAATGGTTCCAACCAACAATATCAAAACTCCTTAGTCTCTAAATTTCTTTAGCCATAGGATGATTCTTCTAACTACCAATTTCCTTGAATGGGATTTGTAAAGTTCCAAGTGACACTTTTCTTCACAGACATCAATTGGTTGATGATATTTAACCTGATTCCTCATTCCCTTCAGGATCACATTCTTTCTCTAGTTTTAAGCCTGCAACTGCGTTCCTCCCTTCAATCAGTTAGTGGATTTGGGTCAAGGTCATTTTGCATAGAATTTATTGTCTTCTAATGTATCACACTAAATCTTCTAACTAACTTTAACCACTCTACTTCACCACTATCTACTATCATAGAGACACTCTAATCTAGTTGATCAAGGTAGATTAGGGTCATCTAGAATGGTCTAACAGTGGGTCCTTACAATGGTTATTGTCATTTAGAATTATTCAATGTTCCCGAGGCTTTAAAATTTAACTAAGCCTTGAATCCAGATTATTCCTAGGATGATGTTGCGAGCATTTTCTTACTTTGCTAGTTAAACACATAGCATATATCTAACTAGGGCATCAATCTTGAAGCAGCATAGCTACTTCCCCCAAATCTGATCATTTAGGTTATAAAAATTAATTTCCTGGGCTTGCTTCTCACCCAATGGCATTGGAGACCAATGGAGAAATTGCAAGTCAAGGTACACTCCATGAAAAAGCTGATTGAGGAGTTTTCGAGCTGGTCTGACAAAGAGTTTAGTATCTCATGGGCACAACACAAAAGTTTCAATAAAATTTTTGTAGAACTAAAAAATGAACTTCAAAATCATGGATGTATCGAAGGTTAAACTTTTAGAGATGTTCAATCTATCCACTCACTTCGCAAATTGACAAGGCATGATATGTAAACAAAAAAATACTTAGGGAAAATGAAATCTAATCAATGTAGCTACATGACCATGTTTGTGATGATAGTCAACTATTTGTTCATTGTGCAACTAACTATGTAAAACAGAGATAAAACTAATCAAGTGAACATCAAGAACTATGAATGCATCAAATGGACTTGCAGGGGTGTTTAGTCTCTACATTCCTTCACAACAGACAACCTAGAAAATACCCAATACATGATGCCCTGACACATTACTCATGGGCCCTAAGTAGGTAACCAATTAAACAATGCCAGACAAATGCAAAGTAAGGAAATCCTTACAGGTGGTCCTCCTTTTACACCAAATCACAGTGGCAACCCTCACAGGTAGGCGGTCCTCCTTTTACACCAAATCATAGTGGCAACCCTTACAGGTAGACGGTCCTCCTAAAAATATAACCAAATAACTATTCAAACAATCATAGGCTCCAGCTCCTAATTGGCGTGCTCCAAGTGAAAACCAAACAATATCTTTTTTCAAATGAGACATGAAATATTTTTTCTTTTTAAATTTATGCCTGTTTTGGTCAAAATTTTGACCTGCATGGTATTAGTCAAAATTTTGACTAACACAAGCATGGATTAAAAAAACAAGGAAGTTTTCCTTCTATAATCCGAACAACCTAAACCTTTTTAATTGATTGTCAAAAATTTTGGTAGAAAAATGAGGTCAAATGTAGTAGTGCCTAGAATACCCCTGCATCATTAAACATATAAAATATCAAGCTAGGGAGAGCTTACCAAGCTACAACATTTACTTATATAGTTCTAGAATAGATGTTTGGTATTTGTATGGCATATTTCATATTGTTTGTGTTTCCATCAATGCCAAAGGGATAGATTGATGACCTACAACTGATTGAATATCTAGATGAACTAAAGGAATAGTGATTAGAGATCACTGACCTACTAAAATGATATGTAAGATGATTAAATCAGTCAATATGTTGTCATTGATGTCAACTAGTTTTGACTATACTTATCATGAAAGTTACAAACATCTGAATATCTATAGAAGGAAGAAAAGACAAAGAAATGAGATATCTACATAAGGTAAAGATGAATATGACAGATAAGGATAAGGTATACATTAGGTAACTTATTGATGAGTCTATGGATTTATATTGTTGACTTGAGCATGTTACATTAATATATTATGAAGAAGAGATTTAAATTGAACAAGTTAATGTGGTTGGTAATTGAAGACTAATGTATACACTGAGCTAGTGTAGTGTATACTATGTGACAGTAATAACTGAGTTCATTATCACCAATGCATCCAGTCTTAACCAAGTATGGATGAAAATATTAAATGCTAAGAACAACCGAATGAAATTGATGAGCTGGAAATTGTTATGATTTCAAGGTAAAGGGTGAAGTTAGTTATAAGATCCACGACTGACATAATTTAGAGATGATCTAAAGGATGAGATTGAAATGTGTTATGGACACATCTGCCGAGGAAGGTTTAAGTGGAAAAATGGATGAAGGAGATTAAGAGGTAAAATATGATGGTTGATATGAAAATAGTTTACTTGTCGATTTAAGAGACATGAGTTTTATTGTTGAAACATGCAAGAAAAAATATAAACTGCAGAAGATTTCATGTGAAGACTTTATTCATGCATTCCTGATCAAATTGGTTAAAGATAAAATTGAGCTACATGCATTACCGAGAATCAGAGAATATACACCGATTAAATTAAGTTGGGAAAATATTGAGGAAGTGAATGGATTAATGATCAGATGAGTTTTATGAGCATAGCATAGATATGAATATTTGCAATTGAGTTGTATTTGAATCAGATCAGAACCATATCAGTTTAACCATTGATTCAACAAAATATCTTAACTGAGTGGACTTAACAGTCTTATTGTATTTCCATATGACATTCATTGAATGTTAATTGTTATCTTGATGACCCCATAGTGAATGTTGGTTAAGAGTTAACTATTAGTGATAAATCCTCTAACCAAGTCATACTTAGCAGTGTGCATTATAACCTTTAACAGGGTTGGTTTCTAACCAAGCTCACTTCAGAAGAGTGAAATATTTTGGGTTACTGGTCCCAGGTGGTTTTTCCCTTAGCAGGGTTTCCACATTAAATCATTGTGTTATGTTTTATTTTTTATGATTGTTTTTCTATCATACTTTACATACTACATAGTTGATTTAATCAATAATCACAATTTGGATAATTACTGGTATTCGGTAAATGAATAGACAAATTGATATTTTATCTTACCAAGTTGCATAAATTGTTGAAATAGTTTTGAAATGTACATCTAAGAGTTTGAGACTATAGGATAACTGATTTAACTGATTCACCCCGCCCCTCTCAGTTATTCTAACAATATCATAAGAATTTCCATACACACTTAATAATTAAAAGTAATTATTAAATCAATATGCTAATTAGCCCTTTTTGTGAATTATTTTAAATTTAGTGATATTTAATAATTTAGTTAAATTAATAATATTAGTGCTGTTATATTTTGTTTTATTTAATAATAAAATCAAATTTTATTAAATGAGGTTAATGTTATATTTTTTTAAAACATGATTCAATAAGTATTGATAGTATGTTTCCTAATTGTTCAAATATGTCAGCATGATAGGAAAATAATGACAAAAAGTACACACGGAAAAGGAACATAAAATAGAGAACAACACAAACAAGCACAACAAAAAAATAGTTATGCAATAGAAAAAAAGGAGGAGTGAGACATTGTTTGGACCTTCGGAAGGAGTAACTATGACTTCTTCCCCGCATCCGATAGTGCCTCTCTTGTCTTCTTTCTGCATGACATCCCAATGGATGTGGTTTCAACTCTATATATGCTTGTGTATAGTTGGATGAGATTATTTTTTGATGCCTTGCTTTGGCTCTAGATACTTATTATTGTTCCTATGCATATCTTATGATTTAGTGACTATTCTAATGTTATGATTTTATACTGGCATTGTGAGATGCACCAAATACAGTTTATTTGTGTACTCATTTTGAGATTAAAGTTGCAGTCATGATGTAACTTTTGGTTCCATTGATGTATGTGATAGTGGCTATTGGATTATGATTCTATCATGATCTTATTCATGTGATGTGATCAGGTGGTTGCACCAGGTGTGATGCATTTGATTAATTTATTTTATTTTGGTTATTGTACCCTTGCTGATTTAAATATTAAATTATGCTCTTCTTTTACTTCATCTTATTTGTATGGTGATTATCACAGATTCCTATTATATGCTATCTTATATGTTATTGGCTATTTTATCAAGATTTGTACTAATATATGCTCATATTTCTTGAAATGATTATTTAGTAAATTTTTATATTTAAATGCAATTATAATTTAGACGATATGATCATGTTCACTACTATTCTCATATAATTGTTATGGATTATGCATAATTTAATTGTACAAAGTGAGATGAAGTCGTAGTTACTCATTCATGAGGTTCACACAATGGTGTCATTCCATTTCATTGTTTATTATCATGTATGTTTATGTGCTTCAACTATTTACACTGTGAGAAACTACACTTGATGTTTACATGTTTTAGTGAATAGGTACCAAACACATTATGCCTAAGCTAAAGGATTTGAGTATGTCTGTATCCCACAGTAGTGGCATAGGAGATAGTTTCACTAACTTTTCATAGTTGAGCCAAAATCATCCTTGTATACCTATAACTAATATATTATTCCCTCCATTCATGTTGGTAAATCTAGATTTCACAATCCATTCGTGAAAGACCTATGATATGTCTGTGTATTTAGAGTTCTCGTAGTTGTCGTGGAAGAGGTTTAAATTAAATACTAATTTAATGTGTTTGCGGAATTTAATATTTTATTTACTGGCTGATTTTCTATTGTTGAATTCCATTTTAATGGAATTGATTTAATTATTTATAAGAAAAGTCTTTAGTTGGGTTAAATTACTTTTAAGTGATTTAATTTTTTTAAAGTTTTCAGAAAAGTGACATATATTGGGAAATATAATTCATTACCCTCACTCTTCACTTTTCTTTTTGGGTGGAAATTGTGATTTTTCTCTACAATTTTTTTTGAGAAAATCTTGATTTTCTCATTCTGTTTGATCTATTTTCCTTATCCACATGGGTAGTGATTCATTGGATTCATGTTGCAATTCCTCAACTTCCTCTGGATCCATTCGTAGTTTTACAGAAAATTAAATTTCTTTGGCCATTTTCTAAATTTCTCTAATTTGTGTGAGGTAGGACATCTCACCATTTTTGTTTTACTCTATTATTTGTTTTTAAGTAAATTGCAATAGTTTAGTGGGCTGAGAATTAACATTCTCCCATGATGTCATGTGTTCCTTTCACTCGGTTAGGTTTGCATGATATAATGTATGTTTTGAATTTGGAGAAATTAGAGTTTTTAGATTTGTGCTACCCAAATTTATGTGTGCCCACAAATGATATTTTTTTGAAGACTTGTGTTTCTAGGTGGATTTGAGTCAATGGGTTTTAATTTCATATCTTTAATTCAAATTTGAATTTTGGGTTATTTCATAGACACACCATTTTGGGTGCTACCCAAATTTTTGTGTCCCCATGTTTGGCATGATTGGGAAATTTAAATTAGTAGTATTCCATGAATATTTGAAGATTGTACTATCAAAATTGATAGAGGAAATTTTAGGTATTTGTTATGGAAATCTGAATGTGGCCCTTTGATGTTAAAATGTTCATTTTTGTACCTTGCTAGATTTTTCTTGATTTTAGATACTTTGTTGTTTATAATTTTTTGATCCTTCCTCATGTTATAATGATATGATTGATGAATTCCAAGAGGATCCATTCTCTTGAAAACATGGCCAAGCGAGAAACTTATTATTTAGTTTATTCTTGTGTTTACTCAGTTTCTTTCCTTGAGTGTTTGAGTTGTTGAGTTATCCTCCTGTTGTTACTTTTATTGCATTTTCTCTTTTCTTTGAAATGTTTCCTTCCATGCTTGAGTAGATATTTCATGTGAGATTAAGATGTATGTGTTGAGAATAAATTACAACATTAAGTTGAGCTATGCTCCTATGCAAAGGTCTAAGTGACCCATACTCTTTGTTTGAGACCAATTGAGTTTATCATATTTAATAACATCAGATTTCCACAATCCATTAGTATGCAAAGTAAAATTCTAGATTCGATTGTGTATGTTTTTTTATCATATTTGTTGTGGATTTTGACTAGAGAGTCTTTTCTTTTTTCATTTCTTGTGGATGCTTATGTTATTTTCCATCCTTAGTGTAGACCATGTTAATGATACATCTTTTCTATTTCGTCATGTGTACCGAGTGGACATCCCTTGGCTCATATTGTCCTCATATAGACAACTACATTAAGTCCTTATTTCCTGTCCTTCATATAGGCCAAGTAGATGAAGATATTTTCTTATGTTCATGTGTAGATCAAGTGAACAAGCTTCTAGTCTGGTCTCTTCCTTGTGATGTTGATCCATAGGACTAGGTACATTAATTAGTCATGGGGAGTATCTCCTTATGTGGACCCAGACCTAGGAGTGGCCACATAGGATGCATCGAGGAGTTCCTTAAAAATTCAAAACCATGATAAAATATATTGGGTATTAACATTAAACAAGAAGAAATGGATTTGTGGAGCCCACCAAATTGTCATATGTCATGCATGACCAAATTTTTAGTTTCGATGGTAATGTGCATATCATTGAATACCTAGACATCATGAGTGATCTAAGATTAAACGTAGATGGTGGAGACCATCGAATCCCCAGAAGTCATGAGATATTTGTGTGTAAGATACATGATTGTGTCCCATGTGAGAAAATATATTCCCCATGGTTATTACTCTTGTGTCTATGTCTATTCACAACAAGTAGCATAAGTGATGAGTTGTGATATGTAATTCTATGGTAGTTCTTTAGATGTTGGTCCATATGTCAAGTGTCCTTTATGTACCTTGTATCTTATATTTATGTGTATTGTGTTTGACCACTATACCTTTCTTGTGAGAATTATGCATCTAATTGGCATGTTTTTGGCCCCTCCTTTCATGCATGTTTTCCTTATGTTCATGGTTGGGTTACTATCTTAGAGAGCATGGTGGGGTGGGCCTAAGGGTTCCACATGTTAGGGTGGCATTGCACTATACCACTACTAGGGACTGATAAACAAGTGACACACTTCTAGCTATAGAGACCTAGAGCTTGTGAGATCAATTATATCTCACTCATTTTTGGTATAATGGTTATATTCTCATCTTATGTATATGTATATTGAGGATCTTGAGTTATCTTAGTTGTTTAATGATTTTGGTTTCTTGGTTGTATGATGTAATTTAGTGATTATGACCTCAATATGTTTTGTTTTGATAATCCTCGGTGTGGAGAAAGCCTATAATTTATTCATATGTTGGTGAACTATAAAGCCTCCTTTGTTTTAGAACATATATTAACTTCATTTTCTATATTCCAACTTGATTTTTTACCTTGAGTTAAAGTAGTGAAGGTATTTTATAAGTGTTTCATTGCATATGATGTGTTTTCCATCGCATATGATGTTTTTCCCATCGCATTTGATATTTTTTGCATCACATATGAAGTGTCACATTTAAAATATTGGGAGCTTATTGAGGGTCACTTGGAAATGCAATTTAAGTTAAATTGAATACCAATTATCCTCAAGATGCCTTCTTAGTCATAACAATCTCAATTTGGATATGTCTGGTTATGTTTTCCCTCATTGTTTGTTTGTTAGCTTCTTGCATTGACTTTCCACAAGGATACAATAGTCTTCTAAATAGGTGACCATTAAAAAAGGTCATCTCATGACCTATGAGGATTGGGGATGATATTTTAACTCTCATGTGATCGATTGATCATGCCTACATCATTCATGCTTAGGTTTTTTGTTTCTCGAGAACCTTTGGAAGTTCTTGTGAGACTTCCTCTTGTATGTGATCTTGAGATTATTGTTATGTTTTCTCTTTCATGTTGTATCATTCTTATGTTTATCATTGTCCACTACACTTGTACATTTATGGTTAACAAAAGAAAAAAATTATTTAGTGCATGTTTAACCCTAGGTTTCTAAGGGTTCCTTGGCAAGGCATTATATATAGTATCAGAGCCCATGTTCCTACATTGGAATCTCTTTGTATATGTTTCCCCTATTTATTTATTTTTTTGGTGAGTGAGTGCACATGTGTAGTATTGTGAGCTAGTGGTATTCATTTCTTGGGTGCCTACGTGTGGTGTTATTGAGTGTTCGGGTAGAAATAACACAAGTAACATGTGGTGGAGAAAGATTACCTATTATATATTTACACCTTTCAGGGATGGATGATAATCATACATGAGAACCTCTTCCAATCAATTTAGACCATCTGGTTGGTGTTTTTCTCTTGTTTTATATAGTGTATGGTGGCCTCTTTTGAATGTGTGTATGTCTTGATAACCGTGGTTGTGTTTCCATTTATCTTAGTATGATAGCATGTTTACCTACATTCATTCTTGATGACTTTGGATATCTAGATTCCTTTGAGTGGCTTGTTTTCTTATGTGGCCCCACTTAGGTAGAGTTCATGATTGGTGTCCATGTATGGAATTGAGTTCCTATTATATGACCTCTAGTGGAGTGTGGTACACTATATTTTATCATTATTGTTTTAATGTGGGAGTAAAGAGAGTGATTTATGCTTATATAAATTGTAATCTTATTTCTTACATTATCTTAATTCCTCTTGTAGACCATTCATTATGCACCATGATAACTATAAAAAGAGATGTTCATTTCTAATGAGAAGTAAAATTATCTATTTTAATAGGTCATTTCGGTTAACAAATCATGACCCAAGATTGCATGGTTTCCTAAATATTTTGATAAAGTTATCTGTATGTGGTTTTAAATCATCTTGCCAAATTTTTCCATTCAATGGAATCTTGTGTATTTAGAATTTTGTTCCTTATGACCTTGCATCTACCCCTCATTGAGCGCAAGGTGGAAATAATGATAGTAGAGATTATACATCACTTGTGTGATGTTGAAACTTCTACCTAAATCTTGTGAGGTGGATTATGTTGTATTGTTACCACTATTTTTTGTAACATTTTAAGCTATTTATACATATCCCTGATGTTGGAAAAACCATCATGGTTGTTTGAAAATAATCTCTTGATCCATCATTATGTAACCCCTCTTGTGTGAGCATTTTGAGCATTCCTTCTAAGAGAAAAACTCTAATTCTTTGACCTTGTACATTTCTATCTTGTGGTTGTAATTACACACTCCATGTGGTGTTCTTGGTGGACTTTTATTGAACATCAAGTATATGTTTTGAGGTTGTTCTTAGAACTCATTTTGATTGAAACCCTACATAGTAAAATTGTTGCATTGCATGGTGAACGATAAGGAAATGTTAATAAAAAAAATATATTAGTGAATTTTTTAGAAGTATAGTAATCCTTATGATTGATATCTAAGATGGTTCACTGGTTGGTCTATGTGTGTATGTTCTCTAATTATACTAAGATGTCATGTTACTTAGTACCGTGTAATGGTTACTCTATCTTATGTGACTAATATTGATCACTCATGCAGGATCATCTTGGGTTTCTTGGAAATCTTGCATCAACCAAAAATATTGTTTTCCTATTCTCTAGTTTTTATAGTCTGTAAGTTTCTTTTAGCACAACATCATCTCAGATCTTTAGTTTTTTTGGACCTTATTGTTGGACTACAACTGATTTGGAATCTGATTGAAGGATCTGTGATTGCAAGATCACTGAGGATTTGCTGATTAGATATGTACTATGATTAAATCAATATTATGTTGTCATTGATGTCAACTAGCTTGATAGTACTTATCTTGTAAGTTACTATACCGAGACATCTGAGGAAAGGTGAAAGAGATGAAGAACAGAGAAATCTACATGGAGAAAGATGTACATGACAAATGAGGATAAGGAACACATTGAGTAACTTATTGATGAGTCTATGACTTAATGATATTGACTTTATTATGTTGCATTCATCTATGATGAAGTATAGAGATAAAAGACACAAAGTAGTGTTGTCGGTAAATGAAGCATTTCTAGTATACACCGACCGAGTGTAGTGTATACCGATTGCAGTATTAACTGAGTAGTGTTCACCGATGCATTTCTTTGTTAACAGAGCGGAACAAAATGAATTAAATAATTAGTTTAGCTGATAAGATTAATGAGCTGGCAAGAGTATAACATCAAGGTAATGGATAAAGTTTGTTACATAGATTGACGGCTGATGAAATTCAAGAAAGATCTAAAGGATGAGAATCAAACATATTATTGACACAAGTGCCAAGAAAGATTGCAGTGGAAAAATCTATGAATGTGGTTAAGCAGAAAAATCTGATGGTGGAGAAGAAAATAATTTACTCGTCTATATAAGAGAACATAATTTCTTTATGAAAGATGCTGGAAGAAGTAAAAGCTATAGGAATATCACGTGAACAAGGTTTTCATGCATTCTGATCATACTGGTTAGTAAGAACTAAGTTGTAGAACAATTACCAAGCTACAGAGAGCAATTACCGACAGACAATAAGTTGATACAATATTGAATCTGACATGAAATATTGATCAAAAGGATTTGAATGGACTAAATATTGATCTATAATCTGCAATTAAAGTTGTATTAAGGTAGATCATTTACTGTTACATATTTAACCATTTTATACAGTCCAAATCTCTTAACTAAGTGGACTCTGAAAGTCTTATGATGTATCATTCATAGAATGAACATTGTTATCCTGTCAACCCCATAGTGAATGATGGTTGGACAATAACTTCTAGTCTAAAATCCTCTAACAAGGTTAGACCTGACAGTGTGTTTGTAAACCTTTAATAGGGTTGGGTCTTAACCGACCTCAGTTCAGAAGAGTGAACAATTTTGGGTTGTCGATCCCAGGTGGTTTTTCCCTTTATAGGGTTTCCATGTTAAATATCTTGTGTTATTTGTTGATTGTGATTATTTTTTTTTATCATTCTTTACATGTTACATGCTAGATTTGATCGGTAACTATTATAGCATTTAACTGGTAATCGGTAAAAGCACAAATAGTGAAATTTATTATTGTTTACCGATGAGTAGAAATTGAAGAAATAGTTTTGAATTATACATTTTGGTTTGGGACACTGGATAACTGATTCACCCCCCTCTCAGTTATTCTAACACTTATTGTATGTTCTTTTCATCACATTGATCATTCACCTAGGCTCACACATTGATAGGTTACTTTATTGTTGAGATCTTGGAGATTCCTTGTGGGGCTTAACTATTCCTCACATTTCATGGCTAGATTGTGGTTTTTGATGTTGTGATAGAATTTCCTAATTGACAAAGCTTCCTAGCTCATTTCATGATGTTTCTATAGCTATGGTACTTGACCTACTTGTGGCAACAAAAATCATGTATTATCTATTTGAGGGTGATCCTTATTATTTGGGTTATGACCTATATTTTGTAATATGTTTTATACTTATTGGGAAATTTAATTTTTCTAGGCTGACTTGTAGCTTGTGAATATATATAAATAAAGGAAATTGTTCCTAGTTTAATTAGTGGTTAGAATATTATCTTCTATAATATTGAGGGTAATGAAAATGCAAGCATTTGTATTGTAATCAAGCATGTATGCTTGGAATGTAAGACTACATGCCACAAGTCCATTGTATATGATTTTTCAATAATCTAGAGGTTGTTATTTCTTGTCTCTTGATTGTTCTTTTCTTTTTCCATTGTGTGACTCTTGATAAATGGATTGGATAGATCTCTATGATGTCCCTCTATCAATGAATGCACCAAGTGGTATGAGAGCAAGGTTTGGATCTTGAAATGATTTAATTTCAACTCCTAAAGTTGTAAAGCCCTAGATTTGATTGTTGTGCAGTGGTAGAGTAAGGATCTGGCCCACAATTGTAAAGGACATGTGGGATATGGCTCAAAGAGAAAAATATCATGGTGCGAGAAGGAGAGATGTATATCAATCCATTATGGACATGTTGAGAAAAATAACATGTAGGTTAGAAGTTGTTTAGACATCCTAGAGAAGAGTTATACATATTGAGGATGTAAAGGATAATGATAAAGAAGAAGAAATAATAGAAGAAGGACCTAAGCCTGATCAAGGAGAAGATAGATTTATGAAATCTATAAATAGGGTTAATATAATACCACATTTCATTCCACTTTATTATGATGGAAAATTGAATCTAGATGAGTTTCTTCATTGGATCACAGAGATTGAAAAGTACTTTGATTTTGAAGGCACAAGTGAAGAGAAGAAGGTGAAATATTGTTACAAAAATTTGAGGGGTCATGCATCCCTATGGTGGGATCATTTTTAAAATTATAGAAAAAGAAGAGTCAAGGAGAAAATAAAGTCATAGGATCAGATGGTGAAAAAATTGAAGGCCAAAATCTTACCTATTGACTACTATGTAAGTTTGTTTAGGAAGTTACAAAACCTAAGGAATGATGATCTTTGTGTGAAAGAATAAACTAAAGAGTTTTGCAAATTACAATCAGATCTCATCATGTAGATGATGATGTTGAAAGGGTTGCAAGATATTTTAATGGTATGACAACACTTATCCAAGATGAGATCAGATTAGTCAAATTACAAAGTATAGAAGTAGCTTATCAGTATGTCATAATGGTTGAGAATAAGTTGAATAAGAGACAACATAAAAGATAAAGAGGAAGAGGTGGAAGATATTAGAGAGGAATATACATTGGAGGAGGAAGATCTTATTTAGATCATAACAAAGTAAAAAAAAAAATTAAAAAGGAAATTTCATACTGAAGGGATGAAATAAATTACTATAGGGGTGTTGGATCAAGTAGTTATAGAAGATATGATAGAAGGGTGTTTAGAGGAACTTGTTTCAAATGTGGAGGAGAAGGACATTGATATTTTTAGTATACTCAAGGGAATGCAAGTAGGAGGACTAAGAACAAGGGTAGATCATCTTATGTGGAGGAAGAGGCTACTAAATCTTTGAATCATCTAGAGGATGGTGAAGCCCTATATGTAATAAGAGCCTTATCTCAAGAAGAGGTAGATCAAGAGTCATCGCATAGCAAAAAAATTCAAGAAAAGATGAAAAGTTGCAGGAAAATATTGCAAATTGATCATTGATAGTGGTATTTATTAAAACCTAGCATCCAAAGAAATGGCTGATAAGTTGAAGTTGTAGAGGATGAAGGATCCCAAACCCTATCAGATAGCATGGATAAGGGATGATTATAAGATGCTTGTAAGTGAACAATAATCAATGAAATTGAAAATAGGATCTTATCATGATGAATTTCTTGTTGGATAGATTGCTACATTATGATAGGTAATATTTGCATGATGGAAGCAAGAATAGGTATACTATATTTGCAAATTGGATGAAAAAAGTGTTGTTTCCTTTAGTAGAGACTCATAAGAGTGAATTTTTTATAAAAATATTATGGTTTTTTTGGTTGATGGAAAAAAGGTCATGGATGGTTTGAAATGTGATAGTATGTGTCATTCTTTGTTTCCTAGGAAGTCTGATTTAGTATCAAGAGAGAAACACAAATCGAAGGATATAAAGAAACTACTAGTAGAGTATGAAGAGATAATTTTAGATAATACGCCTGACGGATTTCCACCTGTTAGGTGCGTCAACCATTGTATGGATCTAATAATGGGAGAAATTTTCCAAAACAAGTAGCCCACCAAATGACACCCGTAGAGAATGAAAAGTTGAATATGAAAGTGCAACAATGGTTAAATAAAGGTTTGATCAAAGAAAGTTTGAGTCCTTATGCAGTTCCAACTATATTAGCACCTAATAAGAATGGAGAGTGGAGGATGTGCAATGATTCTAGAGAAATCAATTGGATCTTAGTGAAGTATAGGTTTCAATTTCCTAAGATGGATGATATAATGGAATGTTTGAGTGTAACAAAATATTTCACAAAGATTGAATTGAACAGTGGTTATCATGAGATCAGGATGAGAGAAGGTGATTAGTATATGAAAACATTCAAGATAAATGAAGGATTGTATGAATGGTTGGTGATACATTTTGGACTAACTAATGCACATAATACTTGATGAGTTTGATGAATGATGTATTAAATAAATTGATGGGTAAGTTTTTGATTAGTTACCTAGATGAATTCTAATTTTTAGTAAGACAAGAGAGGATCATTTATTGCATCTGAGACAAGTGTTATAGCGATTAAGGGAAGTGAATTTGTTGATATATATTAAGAAGTGATCTTTCATGAAAGAGAATATAGTGTATTTGGGGTTTGTGATATCTACAAATGGATTACACATGGATCTTGAGAAGGTTAAAGAAATTTTTGAGAGGTCTACACCTAAAAGCATTGGAGAGCTAAGATCATTTCATTGATTGGATAGAGTCTACAAAATTTTATTAGGAATTTAAATTCAATTTGTAGTCCTATGATAGAGATAATTATAGGGGATATGAAGTAATTCAAGTGGATACAAGGATCAAAAAAGAGTTTTGAATTATTGAAGAAAAATGTAAATGAACAACCTATGTTATCTTTACCCAATCTCAGTAAGGTATTTCCAGTGGATTGTGATGAAAGTTGGAATGCAATTGGAGTAGTGTTGACTCAATAATGGAGAACACTTGTTGATTTTAGTGAGAAATTCAATGATGGTAAGAGAAGGTATTCAATTTATGATCAAAAGTTATATGTCATAGTTAAAACCTTGAAGAATTGGAGACATTATTTTTTACCTCAGGATTCTATGTTGTACACTAATCCTCAAGAATTTTAATATTTGAACAATCAAGGTAAGTTTAATCAAAGAAACGTGAGATAGATTGAGTTTTTATAGAGTTATACTTTTTGTTTTGAATCATAGGAGTGGTAAATCAAATAAATTTTGTGATGATTTGAGTAGAAGAAGGAATTTAATGATAGAGATGAGAGTCAAAGTGTTGGTATTTGATGAGTTAAAGGACTTGTATGTGAGAGACCTATATTATTCTAAACCTTGGAAAGCTTGCAAAGAACCCATTGTAGAAAACTGAAGAAAATGGTTGCACTATTTCATTTAAGAATGTATCTTATTAAGAGGAAATATAATTTTTATACCTAGATGTTCAGTGAGGGATAATCTAATTAAGGAAAAGGATTGTGGAGGATTATCTAGATAAATTTCATTAACAAGATAGTGGCTCTGGTAAGTGAGAATTATTTTTTTCCTTAGATTCAAAACGATGTAACAAAGTTTGTTTAGGGCTATAGAGTTTATCAAATTGATAAGGGAAGTAGTTAGAATGTGGGTGTGATAAGTGAAAACCTAATTAGTTTTGGAAGGCATAGACATTCAAACATTAGTTTATGAGCATATTCCTAACTTATAGAGAAAATTATTTGAAAAGACACTCAGATAGAGCAGAAACGGGAGAACCTTGTCACCGTTTGATTTTCTCTTGCTTTAGGGATGTGGGTGTGCTCTCAAATAACTTGGAGAAATTCCCTAATGGTGCTTAGGACATATCTGGACTGATTAGGGACCATAAGAACCCCATAGTGGCACAAAACCAAGTATAGAATACTCATTTTGCCACTAAGGCCTTAAGGATCCTAATGAGCTAAACATGCAGATTATGCTATGAATGTTTATTCTAAGTTGATTTTAGTCCAAAATAGGTATGATATTATGCAAGAATCTATGAAAAACAATAAATGAAACTAAGATTCATCTATTATTCTAAGCTAAGATGTGTTAGAAAGCTTGCAAAAAAATGAAATCTAACAATTATGCTAAAAGCTTAAGATGACCTAAGAGCAATCTAACATTATAACAATACTTAGTATGATTATGTGAATTCTATATTTTATCTTGGGAAGTGAGGGTATTTATAGGATTTGGGAAGGGCTTTGGTTAGGAGGATGAGTTAGAGTTAGAGGTAAGGTCTAAGGTAGAGTATGAGGTATGGTTTGGGGTATGGTGAGGTTTACCTTAGGTTAGGGTTGCTCACACATGTATGAGAAACACTAGTGAAGTGTGAAAGGGGAAAAAGTGTGGAAGAAGAGACATGGGTTTCTTTATGAGATTGTAAGAAGCCTTAAAGAGTGTGAAAGAGGCTTTAATGAGTGTGTAAGACTCATTAAGGGAAGGGTTTGAATAAAAGTCAAGAAGACTTGGATTAGCTTAGGAAATGTAGGAAACATATTCTAAATGGGTTTAGGGAAGGTTTAGGAAAGATTGGAAGGGGTTAGGAAAGGCTAGAAGGTTCTTAGGTTTTGAGGTTTTAAATAAATATGAAATTTATTTAGGGATCATGACATCATTTATTGAATATTGATTCAATAAAGATAGGAAAATCATTTAAATTTGATTTAAATACTTTGCGGAGGGATTATTTAATTAAAGATGTTTAATTAAAATAAAGGGATTTAATGACAAAAATATATTAATTAATTAATTAAATAATTAATTGATAAATGATGATGTCATCAGGGGTTTTTAGAAAATAAAAATACTTTTATTTTCTAAAATATTTTTAGGTGTCTACATTGGGATTGTATACACATTTGGCAATACCAAGTAGAGCTTGGGAAAATATTACGATGGATTTCATGCCTAGGTTGCCTAAGACACAAAGCATAATGATTCCATATTTCTTGTAGTAGATAGATTTTCCAAGATGTTACATTTCATACCTTTTAGGATGACTATAGATGTAGTACATGTATTTACTTATTTTTCAAAGAATTTGTTAGATTGCATGGGTTTCCTACAAGCATAGTTTCAGATAGACATACTAAGTTTGTTGACTATTTTTGGAGGACGCTTTGAAAGAAGATAAAGATTGATTTGAAATATATTTCTACATTTCATTCATAGACAAATGGTAAAATAGATGTATTAAATAGGAGTTTGGGAAATTTTTTGAGATGTCTCACTAGAAAGAAGAGTGGGAATTAGGATTTAGTCCAAGCTCAAGAAGAATTTGCATATAAAAATTTGGTGAATAGGAGTATAGGGAAGATACCATTTGAGATTATGATAGGGATGAATCATAACAGTATGACATAATTGAAGGATATCAATCATGAGGTCAAGAGAAGTGCAGAAGGAGAGGATTTTGAAGAGGTTATGATTGCATGATGAAGTGAGAGAGAATTTGGATAAAATGTATCAAAAATACAAGGAGAGATTAGATGAAAATAGAATACATAAGGAATTTTAGGTAGGAGATGATGTGATGGTATACTTGAAGAGGGGAGAATTTCCTATTGGAACATATAGAAAGATAAAGAGGAGGATGTTGGACTAACCACAAATGTCCCCCTTCCACATTTGTGACATGGTTTAACAGCCTCCTATATCTTCTATAAGTCTTGTGGTTCTATTAGGCATTAATAGGTTGATCTTTTTGTGCAATGACAATCACTAGTTGTAACAAGTGGTATCAGATCTTGGTCATAGATGAGAATCTCCTTTGGTGATGCTAAGGGGGGATTATTTCTCTAACTACCAATCTCTCCCTTTGGGATTTTAGACATTGGTTAAGAGCCTCCTATGTCTTATATGATTCTAATGGTTGTATCAGGAATTAAGAGTCGATCTATTAATGCAATGACAACTGCTAGTTGTAACAAAGTAAGTTTGGACCATGTAAGATCTTGAGAAGATTTGATTCAAGGAACACTTATTAATTTGAGTTGTTAAATGGCATGGACATATGAACTATATTCATGTTGTAGATCTATTTAAGTATCATGAGATAGATATTAGTGAGAATGATGGATCATATGTGGATATATAATATATCTTAAGAAGTATATGGATGAGATAGAATAAAATTTAAGAGTAGAATTTCTAGAATCACTAGAGGTAATCAATATAAAGAATATCTTGTCAAGTGAAAGGATAGACCAGTAAAAGATTCTCTATGAATTTATCAGGATGAGATTAACCATCGTGGCTTTCCTTTATCCACCCAAAAGTGAGATGATCACTTTTCAATATCTCTAGGAGTATGATGTAGGAGAATCTTAGGTTTCTTGGAAATCCTACATCAACCAAAAATATTTGTTTTCCTATTTTCCACTTTGTATAGTATTTGAGTTCCTTTTAGCACACCTTCACTTTAGATCTTTAGCTCTTGCAGACCTTATGGTGTGTTCTTGGAATCATGTTAAAACATCACTTATGCCTCTCTTATTTACTTCAATGTTGTGATCATGTAGATTCTTGGTAGGACTTAACTATTCCTCATGTTTCACAAGCAACTTGTGTTTTTTGATCTTGTGAAGGAATTTATTGATCAATGAAGCTTCATAGATCATTTCCTTATGTTACTTCACCTGTGGATGACACACTTGTTAGACTATAATATGTGTCTTATCTATTTGAGGAAAATCCTTATTTTTTGGGCCTAACCTATATTTTTTAATATATTTTCTTCTTATTGGGAAATGTAATATTTATAGCTTGACTTGTGGCTTGCGAGTATGTATAAATAAAGGAAATTGTTCCTAGTCTATATAGGGGTTAGAATATTATCTTCTAGAATATTGAAGCTAAGGAAATTGTAAGAATTTCTATTTTAATTAGGTATGTACGCTTGGAATGTAAGACTACAAGTTACAGGTCCATTTTATATGATTTTTTGATAATGTGAAGGTTGATCTCTCTTGTCACTCCATTGTTATTTTTTGTTTTCATTGTGCGATACTTCTTGCAAGGATTAGACAAACCTCCCTAAGGTACTTCTATCCATGACTACACCAAGTGGAATTAGATTCAGGTTTTTTCTTGTTGTGATTTAATTTAATCTCCTAAGGTTGCAAAGCCCTAGATTTGATTGTTCTAGGGTGGTAATGTAAGGATCTTACCTATAATTGTAGAGGACTTGCATGAGATGGATCAAAGAGGAAAATATCATGGTGGAGGAAGGAGAGATGTAGATCCAACCATGATGGACATGTTGACACAAATAGAATCTAGGTTAGAAGCTATTGAGATCGCCCATAGAAGAGGTATACATATTGAGGATGTAAGAAATAGTGAAGATGATGAAGAAATTGTTAGGAGTAACAAGACATAAATAATAGTTACATGAAAATATAACTAATATCAGAAGATAAGAAACTGCACAAAAAGAGAACACAAGACATAAAGATTTAACATGGTTCACCAAATCCCTGGGCTACGTCCACCAATAGAAAGTCTAATATTATTATTATCCAGTTATTACAAACTGATTACATTTGGTAATCCCTTACAACTCAATACTGCCTCAAGAAGATACTAAAACATATATCATAATGAAATTCCTAACCCTGAGCCATTTTATACAAGATTATTTTGCTTCTTTAGGGTTAGAATAAATTACAAAATGTCAGCCCAAAAATAACCAAAAAATAGCCCCAAAAAAAAATTTCTTGGGGGCTTTGCCTCTAAACCCCCACTCAAGACCCGGCCGATCCCTGAACCCTAGAGATGATGGGGGGAAATTTTATAGTAGTTCCCTGATCAATAACCACAATATAACAATCCCCCACTTGGGGATTGACTACACTCCACACAAAGAAACAATCTCCCACTTGGAGACTGATCTTGTAGCTGAACTGCTACCCTATGAAGCTCCCACTAGATCCAGCCACCCTGGACTCTTCTATTCTTTTATTATGTTCACTCTAGTAGACCAACCAAAGCTAAAGATGAATTCAACTGCTCCCTTATTACTACCTTGTTAAAAATATCTCTTGGATTATCATCAGTATGTATCTTTTCTAGCTTTAACTATGCATCATCCAAAACTAACCTAATGAAATGGAACTACAACTCTATGTGTTTTGTCTTTGAGTGCAAAGTAAAATTATTTGTCAGATGAATGGGACTCTAGCTATCTATATATAGATAATTATCCATCTGTGAATGTCCCAATTATTCTATAATGAATTGAAGCCACATCATCTCCTTGGCCACCTTTGTAGTAGAAAAATACTCTGCCTCTATAGTGGATAAAGAATTCACCTTTTGTAACTGAGACATCCAACTCACTTTTGTCCCACCAAAAGTAAATACATAGCCTCTAGTACTTCACCTGCTATCTATATCTTCTGCCAGATCTGAGTCAACATAGCCTTGTACAGTAGTAGTAGATCCCCCAAACTATAAATACTTATTGGATGTACCACTCAAATATATGAGAATTCATTTGATGACATTCCAATGCTCAATCATAGGGTGACTCATATACCTACTAATAACTCTCGCTGCATGTGCAATATCAATCCTAGTACATACCATAGCATACATTAAGCTCCCTAAAGCTGAAGCATAAGGTACCTTAGACATTTTAGTCTCCTCTTCTGGTGTCTTTGGACACATCTCCTTAGTCAATTTTAAATGACCAGGAAAAGGTTTGCTGACAGCTTTGGCATTCTTCATAGAGTAACATTGCAACACCTTCTTAATATAATTAGCCTGAGATAAAGTCAATTTTCAAATTTTCCAATCTTTACAAATTTTCATACCAAGGATTTATTTTTCTCTACCTAAATACTTCATAGAAAATGAATGTGCTAAGTATTGTTTCAACCCCTTAATGTGATCTGTGTTAGACCTAGCTCGAAGCATATCATCAACATATAAATATAAAATAATGTAGCTATCATCATCCTATTAGATTAGGTGAAATTCTAATCTCCCAAGAACACCTGCATGCATAACCCTGTCACATGGAAGAAGCAAAGCACAGAAGCAAGAAAAATCATGGAGGCCAAAAAGCCAGAGACATCTTATGGACATGCAAAGAGCAATCTCTATTATGATCCAATAAGTGAATTATCTTGAAATACAAAGGGTTCAACCATATAGGTGAACAATAAAACCCTAAAGCTATAAAGCAAAAAATAAAGCTAAGTTGCACATTATAATTAATAAATATATTAATTATAATGCACCTAAAAGATAGCTTAAGTAAATAGAGTAATAAATGACTTAATTAATTAAACCAAAGTGATTTAATTAATAAGCATAAAGTATGATTACTCTAACACCCCCCCTTAAGCGTAGCTCAAGAGGGAAGCTAACCTAGCACAGCTATGAAAGCAGAAAATGGGTCTCGGCAACAAGGCCTGATCAGGTACCCAGTACAAGAAAATAAACTAGATGAAGGAAACAAAGCCTCCAATCTAGGGAATGTCCCAAAGAAAGGAACAAGAAAGAGCATGAAGCTGCAAACACTGTCAGAAGAAACTGCTAGAACCCCCACTGAAGTGCATGACCAGGTAGAGAAGACAAAGTCTGAAGAGCTGATCAATCAAAGAGGTGACCTCCAAAATAGGAATGAATGAGTGTCTATATAGTAGATGAACCATCTCACCGAAATGCATAGGTGCCTAGCCACTGCATCCGCCTAGTACATAGGAACAAAAACTGAATACGTAGATCACTCAACCGAACCAAGGAAGCAATAGAGCCAACAGGTGAACCCCCCCATAATGCTGAACGGGGTGACAGGAACACTGAAATGCAATGCCAGAAACATCTGCAAGAAGAAGAAACAGGAACACCTATGTGCAAAACAAGGTACAAGCACAGGATAAAGGGCGGTGTCATAGACACAGTCTACATGGGCTAATGTCGTGGAAGGTATGCTCACTTGACAAGAGTGGATGTGCCTATAGTGGCAAATGCATCAGAATCCCCCCATGGCACTTTATAACTGAGTGCGAATACAAACAAACACAAGGAGTACAAGATCCCAGATATGCAAAAGTAGGCACTTTATCTCAGTGCGTTTACAAAAAAAAGAATGCAACAGTGGAGATATATACAAAACTCAAAAGAAGAAGGAAAGAAGAATAGTGAGAACAGAAGCAGAAGTCATCCCAAGAATGGAGATCTGTGGACCTATAAAAGCCAAGTAGTACATCTGAGTACAGAAAAGAAAAACTCAATGGAGGAAGAACCTGGTACAGAATCTGGAAATAAGACCTCTGAAACTGAAAAGTACACTGAACAAGCTTTCCGAAAATACCAAGTTTGCTGAAAATTGAGCCCGAATGTGAGAGATAGAGTGTCCGGAATGCAAAAAGTACCCATGACTTTGACTGGCATAAAACCTCTGCAAATGGCAAAATCAAACAACCAAACTGAAAAAAACAAAACGGTCTCGGAACCAGCTTTCCGTTGATATCTCGTTTGGCAAAAAACGCCATCGTATGCTCAAGTTACGGCAAAAACAGTGACAGGTGCTCTGGCAGGCACCTGAAAAGGAAAACCTCTGAATTCAACAGCCTGGTGCGAAAAATGGAAGAAGAATCTGGGAAAAAGCTCTGCATATAAAACAACCATCTCGGAATCATCTTTTCGATGATGTCTTGTTCGCCCACTAACTCCTCCGTATGAGCAAGTTATGCCAAAAAAAGCATCAGGTGCTCCAGGAAGGCAAAAAAGTAGTCCTACCTTCGAAGGCATGGTATGAAAAACGAGGCAAAAAACTCGAAAAGAAACCTCCATAATTGCGTTTTTCTCGGAAAGAGCTTTCCGATGATATAAAAAACTCCCAAATACGCCTCCAGATGAAGAAGTTATGGCCCTGGAGGTCGAGGCTGCACAGCTGGACTTTGGAATTAAGCCATGCAAAAAAAAAATTAAAAAATAAAAAATTTACCACCCGCTGTTTTAAAACAAACCGGCGGGTAAGGCGGGACCCGCGGCAGTGACCGCAGCGGTCACCGCAGTGACCGGCGGTGACATCGCGGGTAACCGCTGGTGGTCACCGTAGTCACCGGCGGTGACACTGCGGCGCCGGTGGTACCCGCGGGAAGCGGCCGGGGCCGGTGGCGGGTTGGGAGGTGGCGAGAAGCGGTGGCGGGTGGGTGGTACGGGGGCCGCAGCATCCCTGCACTCTTTTAATTTTTTTTTTGATATGCGTGCAGACTGTACGGCCTGCCTCGGGATGCGTGCTGTCCTGAGGCTAAAATTTTTTGCCTCTGATGCCACTGTGTCCAAAATGGACAAGTTTTATATGGATTTAGGGGTTCTTGGGCCTTCCGGACACAATGGTGGTGTCCGTTTTTGCCCAAGGTGAGCCAAATTTTGGCTCCCCCCCAGATCCACAAAAAAAAACTTCTGAAACCCTTGAAAACCTCCTGCTTCTGAAACACTTCAACAAAACACGAACAACGAGCAGCAAGATGGCTCTGATACCATGTTAGATTAGGTGAAATACTAATCTCCCAAGAACACCTGCATGCATAACCCTGTCACATGGAAGAAGCAAAGCACAGAAGCAAGAAAAATCATGGAGGCCAAAAAGCCAGAGACATCTTATGGACATGCAAAGAGCAATCTCTATTATGATCCAATAAGTGAATTATCTTGAAATACAAAGGGTTCAACCATATAGGTGAACAATAAAACCCTAAAGCTATAAAGCAAAAAATAAAGCTAGGTTGCACATTATAATTAATAAATATATTAATTATAATGCACCTAAAAGATAGCTTAAGTAAATAGAGTAATAAATGACTTAATTAATTAAACCAAAGTGATTTAATTAATAAGCATAAAGTATGATTACTCTAACACATCCAACCTCTTAACATAAACACAATGGTTAGAATGACACTGAGTGTATCCATGCTCATTCACAAAAGTGTCAAATTTAATATATCATTATCAAGGTGCTTGCTTCAAGCCATATAAACTTTTTTACAATCTGCACACTAAATTATCCTTACACTTGACCTCAAATCCTTGTGGTTGTACCATATATATTTATTCATCAAAATCACCATGAATAAAAGTTGTTTTAGCATCAAGCTACTCTAAATGCAAGTCTTCAATAGACACAATACTTAAAATAGTATGAATAAAAGTCATTTTAACAATTGGAGAAAATATCTCATCCAAATCAATACCCTTTTTCTATGCAAATCCTTTTACGAATAATCTAGATTTAAATCTTTTCTTACCTTTATCCTCTTCATTTAGCCTGTAAACTCATTTATTCTAGAAAGCATTTTTACCTGTAGGTAACTTACATAAATCCCAAGTTTAATTTTTTAGCAAAGATTCTATTTCATCTGTCATTGCAGACTCCCACTGAAGCTTTGTATCCACATACAAAACTTCATCATAAAATTTTGTTTCACCAAAATCTACTAATAAAATAAAATACAAAGAGGGAGAAAATATTTTTGGAGGTCTACTTAACCTTGTTAACCGTCTAACATTCACTGGGGTTTGTGGTATTATTTTTTTTTTGTTATTATTGTAGAGCATAAGAAACTACTGGAACATCATCTTTTGGACTCTCATCCAGTAATACATAATCATTTTCTTTCTTATCATGTTATTGCAATAGATCTTTGTACAACACTTTCTCATTGAATATGACATCCCTACTTCTTACAATTTTATGATTTTCAAAATCTCAAAGCCTATAACTAGATTCAACAATGCCATATCCAACAAATACATATTTCTTTGACTTATCTTCTAGCTTGGTTCTATTTTCAAAATATATATGTGCAAATACTTCACAACTAAAGATTTTGAGAAAAGAATAACTCACCTTCTTACCAGTACATGCTTCCTTTAAAATATCACAACCCAAAGAAGTAGAGGGACCTCAATTAATTAAATAAATAATACTATTTATAGACTCTACCCACATGTTTAAGGGTAGACCAACATTCAACCTCATACTTCTTGCATGCTCCATTATTGTCCTTGTTGATGTTTATAGCTTCGATCAGATCAAATATAGTGGACATTAATGTTATAAGAATAGATCAATTATATCAATGTGTATATGCACAAAAATGGGGGACCAAAAGGATGCCACATTCATTTTTAGTCCCCCAAAGACTAGAGTGCATACGCACTAAACTATGTGCATGCTATAGAATGCATGCACTATGGCTTGGGTTGCCCAAGCCTTAAGCTTGGTAAATTCAAACCATAGTGTGCACGCGCAATAGCACACTAGCACTATGGTTTGAATTTAAAACATAGCACGTGTGCACTATAGCACACACAAGCTATGTAAATTATATAAGAGTGGTAAAGGGAGAGAGGGAGTGACAAGGGGAGAGGGAGGGTGAAAAGGAGAGAGGGAGGTGATAAGAGAGATGCACTATAGCATACTAGTTCTATGGTTTGAATTTAAAACATAGTGTGTGAGGACAATAGAATGCATGTGCTATGTAAACCCTATAAAAGTGGTAAAGGGAGAGAGGGGATGATAAGAAGAGAGGGAGGGAGGCAAGAAGGGAGGGAGGGAGAGAGGTGATAATGGAGAGAGAGAGAGAGAGAGGAGCACCCAAGAAAAGAAATCAAGAACAAGGAGCACATAAGAAAAGAAATCTCTCTCTCTCTCTTTGTCTCTCTTCCACTCTCAGCCCCCTCCACCTTCTCAATATTTCTCTCATTCTTTCTCTAACTCAATACTTTTTCACAAGTTACATAGTGCCTACATGCTATAGTGTGTGCACATTATAGCGTGTGTGCACCATTCAAGTCATAAATTTTAATAGTGCATACGTGCTATAGCATGTTTGTACTATTGAAGTCATAAATTTGAATAGTGCTAGCACGCTTTGGAATGCATTGGAATCCACCAAAATTAAGGCTTGAATTTTCTTTGGAGATCTAACTCAAAGGCTTGGAGGATTAAAATAAGCCTGAGACATGTTTTCCAGTAGACATACAAAAAATTCACATATTTTCTTGTGTGCTCCTCGTCAGGTTTACTTGTGGTTCAATAACCTTAAAATCAGATGATGTCAATATTGTAGATCTCTCTATTAGCTATCTAACCATGTGATTTATTTTGAATTCTGATTATGTTAAGATTTTCATCAAAATTTATTTTTTTATGTATGTCCGATTTTTGTCAAAAAAACAATGTATAGTATTTTTTGTATAGATCTTGCCTCGTTCATTGAATTTTGCAACAAGTTACTTTTTTAGAAACTAGACTCCATTATACACACTTTAAAAAAATAAGAAAATTTGATTTTTATTAGCTTTTGATGATTTCGAGGGGGAGCACACAAAAATGTCTTATTTTTAAGATGTGTGCACTTAAAAAATTCATAAAAAATTATACATTCATAAAAAAATTAGCAAAAAAATCTAGGATAAACTATGTGGTGTTAGCTAACTTCTCACTAGAGTGATTAAAATTTTTTTAAAATAAAATTAACATTTTAGGGGGAGCACACCAAACAGTATATTGTGCTTTTTCACAAAAAATAGGACCACTTTTTGTGCTCCCCCTTATTGAGGGCTTTAATCTACACCATTTAAAAAAAATTAGTAGTTGAGAAACTAGATTTAGAATATTACAACTCTTGTTCTTATCGTATCTTAAAATTTTGAGTTTAACTATCTTCAATTTTTCATTGAAATTCAAAGTTTGTTAATTTTATTAAAAAAAGTGACATCTTATACCCCATTTTTGGTCCCCCATCTTTGTGCGCTTACCCATATATATATATATATATATATATATATATATATATATATATATATATATATATATATATATATATATATATATATATATATATATATATATATATATATATATATATATATATATATATATATATATATTATACATTTCTTATAATAATAATGATCTGATTGAATTAACATCAAATTGAATCAACTTAAATAATATTATTCACATTAATATTATCGATTTGTATCAGTTAATATTAATAAAATTGTTCACCTTTATTAATAATGATTTGTATTGATCAATTATGTGTTGCACATAGTATATTATAAGTGTTGCACATAGTATATTATGTGCTAAACACAATATATTATGTCTTGTCCACATAATACTATTATGTGCATAACATGTAATATATTATGTGCAATACGCAATAGGGAAACAACATTTATATTATATGCAATGCTTAATCTATAATACAAATTTACTTATGGATAGTTATGAATCAATTTTATATTTTGTTGTGATATTAAAAGAACATGTCTCATTTAGAGACATGTCTCTACATACGTAGAGGCATGTCTCTACATGGGACATATCTCATTGTTGATATTTATATTTAGTATTGGGATTCATTTGAAATGCATAGAAATCAATAAGTGCAAGTAAAATTGTAGTATCTCCATTGTGATAAATATAAAAAATATTGAATGCAAGTCTCATTCATAAAGTAGCATAATATTGACAATTATATATATAAAGAAGAAAATGAAAATATCAGCAGCGGCTACTTCATTTTTTTTTATAAAATGAGAGAAAAAGAGATAAAAATGAAAAAAAAATGGAGGAAAGAGAAAGTTGCAAAAAAAAAAAATGAGAAAAATAAAAAGAAAAGAAAAAAAAAATTATTTATTTTACCAAGGTGTATAGGTGGAAAATAAAATAAAATAAAATAAATTTTTTATTTATCGAGGTGTGTAGGTGGCATTTTAAAAAAATTTAGTAAATTTTTGCATTTAATATTTGTAACTAGGTAGTTACAACTTTCTATTTTCTTATTAGCCCACAAAGGCAATATAATTTTCTAATTGGCCCACATGGTGGTGCTTAATATTAATTAGGTGGGTATTTAATATTTGTATCAAGGTAGTTGCATCTATCTTTTATCCCACATCAGTTGTTATATAATATCTTGGGTGGTAAATGTTTATATAAAAAAGGCATAGGAGCATTCATAAGAAAGCTCTCAAGTTGTAGGTTCTTGTATTGAAGAAGATCTCTTATTGCAAGCTCTTGGATGGAAGCTCTCATATTCTAAGATAACTCAAGTTGTAATGATTTTCAAGTATTAATTTATATTTTGTAAAGTATTTTGTCTTCTTTTTGTCTCCATGTTGTTATGTATTTGGTTATGAGTTGGTAAGGGTGATGTGACCCTTCATTAGTGGTATCAGAGCGGTTATCCCTTCATTAGTGGTATCAGAAAAAAAAAAAATTCAAAATAAAAAAAGGGCATGATAAAAAATAAAATTAAATTAAATTAAAAAAGTGAGAAAAAAAAAAGAAAAAAAAAAAAAAAGTTATTTCATTTTTCAAGGTGCATAGGTGGAATAAAAGAATAAATAAATAAAAATAAATTATTTCATTTATTAAGGTGTGTAGGTTGCATTTTAGAAATTTGTAGAAAGTTCTTGCATTTAATATTTGTAGCTAGGTAGTTACAACTTTCTATTTTCGTATTAGCCCACAAAAGTAATGTAATTTTCTAATTGGCCCATATGGTGGTGCTTAATATTAATTGGGTGGGTATTTAATATTTGTATCAAAGTAGTTGCATTTATCTTTTATCTCACATTGGTTATGTTATAATATCTTGGATGTTAAATGCCTATATAAAGAAGGCATAGGAGCATTCATAAGCAAACTCTTCAAATTGAAGCTCTCAAGTTGTTAGATCTTGTATTGGGGAAGAAGCTCTTAAGTCGTAAGTTCTTAGAATGTAAGCTTTAAGGATGTAAGATCTTTCATGTTGTAAGATCTCTCAAATTGTAATGATTTTTAAGTATTAATGTATGCTTTGTAAAGTATTTTATCTTCTCTTTGACTCCATGTTGTTATATTTTTTGTTATGAGTTGGTAAGGGTTGTGTGACCTTTCATCAGTGGTATCAGAGTATGAGTTCTTGAGTGTGTAGATAGATTGCTGAATGTGAGGTAGTTTGCACTAGGACCTTCGGTTGGGTGAAATTTTTTTTAAGAAGATGTAAGTATGGAGAAGAGAAAGAAGAAGATGACTTTTGTGATTGGATAGATTTTTAAAATTCTTAGACTTGAGAAAATTAAAAAAAGATATTAAGAAGAGACAAGAGTTGCGATATTAGATTTGAAAAAGCAAGTGGCTAAATTAGAAGTGGGGTTGAAAAAAAGAAGAGAGATTCAAATAGATGATGACAATTTTTTGGATGCAGGGAAGATAGAAGATAAAGTGAAGTATCACGCATGTGGTAAAAAGGAAGAGGAAGAATATGAAGATGAGAGAATTCATGAAGCTATAGTTGATGAAGATGATTTATTAATGAAGATTGCAGCAGTCGAAGAAGAGTGAAATACCTTGGTTGGAGGTCAAAAAAAGAAAGTTGTTACATATTTTATCGAAGACACGAAAGAAGAAATAAAAAATGAAGATATGAATGAAGTAAATTCTTATGAATCATGGGATGCTAACTTTGAGATGGATTTGAAATATAACGATGATGGTTGGTATGCAAAAGAAGATTTGTATAGTATTACAGAGTTTACTATAGATGCATTAGATTCTACAAGTTTAGAGGAGAATGAGAGTTACAGATGGACAAAATTGATTGCAGAGGAGTATTGTCACCATCAGCAGCAGATACTTGTTCCAGCAAGATGTTGGTAGAGAAGAAAAAAAAATATATTAGCAGGGGCTACTTCATTTTGTGAATCTATATTCACAAAAAAATTTCTACCTTGGGTGTCTGATGCAGGAGCATCTTACATCACAAAATAAAAAAAGGGCATGATAAAAAATAAAATTAAAAAATAGAAGAAAATTTTTTTTAAAAAAAATTATTTTATTTTTCAAGGTGCATAGGTGAAATAAAAGAATAAATAAATAAAAATAAATCATTTCATTTATTAAGGTGTGTAGGTGACATTTTAGAAATTTGTAGAAAGTTCTTGTATTTAATATTTGTAGCTAGGTAGTTACAACTTTCTATTTTCTTATTGGTCCACAAAGGCAATGTAATTTTCTAATTGGCCCACATGGTGGTGCTTAATATTAATTGGGTGGGTATTTAATATTTGTATCAAGATAGTTACATCTATCTTTTATCTCACATTGGTTGTGTTGTATTATCTTGGATGATAAATGCCTATATAAAGAAAGCATAGGAGCATTCATAAGCAAACTCTTCAAGTTGAAGCTCTCAAGTTGTATGATATTGTATTAGGGAAGAAGCTCTTAAGTTGTAAACTCTTGGATTGTAAGCTTTGAGGATGTAAGATCTCTCATGTTGTAAGATATCTCAAATTGTAATGATTTCAAGTATTAATGTATGCTTTGTAAAGTATTTTGTCTTCTCTTCAACTCCATGTTGTTATGTTTTTTATTATGAGTTGGCAAGGGTGGTGTGACCACACATATATATATATATATATATATATATATATATATATATATATATATATATATATATATATATATATATATATATATGTATATACATGTATATATACATGTAAATATATACATATATACATATATATACATATATACATATATATACATATATACATATATATATATACATATATATATATACATATATATATATACATATATATATATACATATATATATATATATATATATATATATATACATATATATATATATATATATATGTTATTAAATAAATAATAAATGAGTAAAAGCACAATAAGTTGTCACCTTTTTACAAAGGAAAGGACTAACAAAATTAAAGTTGTTCAACTTCAATAGTATAAAAATGACATTTATGTTTGGAATTTGAAGATGATGTAAACTAATTAAATAAGATAAAATGGATAAATTTTATAATTAATATTTTTAATAATTTTTTTGAATGATAATTGATATATTTTAAAAAATTTTAAAGATGATTTTTTAGTTGCTAAAAATTAGGGGTCTAGTTCCCACCAAAAAAATATATGTAAATAAATATTTTTTCCCCTAATTTCAAAATATGTCATAGATGACATTTATAGTTAGTGCTTGAAAAAATAAAAATTGGTCTGTGACCTATATTTTATCTCTTATAACAACTCAAATTTCAACTCACTGAAATCAACAATTTTCATCTCGCAACATATTTTTCATATCAAATCTATCCCAATCAAAAAAAGAAATATATATTCTTGAAGAGGACTCTCTCCTCTAGTGCACCATATATTTTTTAAATTTATTTAATATGATTTAGTATTTTTTTCTTTCTCTGAATCAATATCTCCTTGATTATTAAAATACCTACTTGCAATATTTTTTAAGTACAATAAACTACGTCTAACTAAAACACTATAAAATTTATATGAGGATATTCTTAACTCTGATTTCTACAAAAGGGTATTTTTTAAATTTTTTTAAAATATCATTAAAAATATTAAGAGTTATTGAAATGTCACTTTTCTAAAATAATTTTATTTTTATGGTAATTACACCCAAAGTGGTATAAAATATGCATTTAATACATATTTTCAATTGGAAAAGTTAAAACACTTATCTAACTTAGCTAGAATGAATCTAGCTAGATCATATGTTTGACCAAAATTAATTTTTAGTTAGAAATACTAAAATTTAGTTGTTCTGATAAGTTAGCCTAAAAGGTGACACCTGATTGTGCTTTTACCCAAATATATATTTATATATTGTGATTAAATATATTTTATATAATGAGGTTATATAAGTGAATTTAAAAGCCATATATTCTGATCTAAAAATTCAATATAGGTATTAGAGCCAAATTTCTTCGTTGAAGGCTAATCACTTGAAGAAAGATCCAATTATGTTGAAGGAAGATCAAGATCAGATTGTTGGAAATCTCGTACATGCAAAATGGAAAATGGAATGAGACTTGAAGACAGACTTGAAGGTGCTTACGACTTTGAATCGTGGAAACTTCAAATGATGTTGGTTTTAAGGAAGAATGAGCTAAAGACAGTAATAGAAAATCCTCTTAAACTTAATAGAAATGATGAGCAGAGAAAATGCGAAAAGTATAATACTAGAGAAATGGAATTATTAGTGGATGGAGTGAAAAATCATCGACTACCTATCATCACAAAATTAGACTCTGCATATGACATGTTCAAAGCCTTGGAAAACATGTTTTAGATCAACAACACTGGCAAAATTCTTACCCTTAAAAATCAACTCTCTAATATTAAATTGGATAAAGGAGAGGCTACACCTCATATTTTATGAGGATAAAATAATTAAGGAATCAAGTCTCTTCAATTGGTCACATTTATGTCAATAAGGAGTTAACTATGATAAGTCTAAATGGGCTCCCTATCTCATGGGAAAACTTTAGACAAGGAGTAAGTGCTCACGCCAAACTCCCCAAATTTGACCGACTAAAAGAAGACTACATTCAAGAAGATTATAACCTAACATCTAGAGGAATCATGGAATCCAAAAATGAAGACATTCAGGTTCTCGTCACTAGTTCAAAAAGGAATAAGGGAAAGAAGTCATATGATCAACAACCGTTCAAAAAATCTAGAGACTTCTCTACTATGCAATGTTTTAGATGCGACAAGTATGGTCACACTATAAGAAAGTGTCCTGATAGAATTAGAATGCAATCCTTCCTTGCTAAAGTCAATAATTCAAATGTATGTTCAAAGAAATATTTATTCTAAAATAAATTCAAGATACTTTATGATTGAGAGGGAGTTCAATGATAAAGATAAGAAGACTTATGAGGTAAACTTGAAATTATTATTGATTATTATATTAATGTTATTTTATAACTATATGGGCCCTATGTAAATCATAAGGAAGTGACATATTTCAAATGATTATCACTTTTATTTGTTAAATTTATTGGAAGGTGACGATCTTACAATAACTTTCTATTATGATAGATATTTTTGTGATGATTTAACCAAATATTAACTTGTGGATAGAATCCCCGATGGAGGAAATCCACACTGAAGCTTGTGAGTTGGTGAATACAATCACCGATAGAGAAAATTTACACAAGAGCTTGTGGATAGAATCACTGATGGAGGCAATCCATACTAAAGCTTATGGGTTTGTGAATAGAATCGTCGATCGAGGCAATTCACACGAGAGCTTGTGGATAGAGTCACCGATTGAGGTAATCCACACCAAATCTCCTGGGTTTGTGGATAAAATTTTTGGAGGAAATCCACATGAGAGTTTGTGGATACAATCGCCGATGGAGGTAATCCACATGAGAGCTTGTGGATCAAATTGTCGATGGAGGCAATCCACATGGGAAAAAACTTGCACAATTTATGTACTTATTGTGATGTGCATTTTATGTTCCCTAGCTAAAAGGGAGTGTTGATGTTTATAGCTTCGATCAGATATATATATATACATATATATATATATATATATATATATATATATATATATATATATATATATATATATATATATATATATATATATATATATATATATATATATATATATATATATATATAATAAGTATTATTGTTATATATACACTCATCTATATACATATTTTGAATAGTATACCTTTCTTATAATAATAATGATCTAATTGAATTAACATAAAATTGAATAAACTTAGATAATATTATTCACATTAATATTACCAATTTGTATAGATTAATATTAATAAAGCTGTTCATCTTTATTAATACTAATTTGTATCGATCAATTATGTGTTGCACACAGTAAATTAAAAGTGTTGCACACAGTATATTATAAGTGCTACACACAGTATATTGTGTGTTGCACACATTAGATTATGTGTGAAGCAGATAATTATATTATGTGTGTAACATGTAATATACTATGTGAAATATGCAATAGGTAAACGACATTTATATTATGTGCAATGTTTAATCTACAATATAAATTTACTTGTTGATAGTTATGAATCAGTTTTATATTTTGTTATGATATTAAAAGAACATGTCTCATTTAGAGACATGTCTCTACATACGTAGAGGCATGTCTGTACATGAGACATGTCTCATTGTTGATATTTATATTCAATATTGGGCTGCACTTGAAATACACAGAAATCAATAAGTGTAAGTAAAAGTGCAGTACCTCCATTGTGATAAATATAAATAACATTCAATACAAGTCTCATTCATAAAACCAGCGTAATATTGACATTAATATATTAATATATATCATTTATTGTATCAATAATAAATATATATTTATATATTGTGATTAAAATATATATTTCATATATTGAAGTTATATAAGAGAATTTAAAAGCCAGATATTCTAATCTAAAAATTCAACAGTCCTATTCATGCATTCAGCCACTCCATTTTCTTGTGGAGTCCTTGGTATAGTTTTTTGCCTACGAATACCATTAGAGGAACAATAATCTTCAAATTTTTTGTTTCAATACTCACCACTATTATCAAATCTAAAACATTTTAGAATTTTACCAGTCTCATTCTCAACCAACTATTTCCATTACTTAAAAGTTTGAAATACATCTGATTTTTGTCTGAGGAAATAAATCCATACTTTTCTTGTTGCATCATTTATAAATGTAACATAATACAAAGAGCCACTAAGGGAAAATACGTCAGCTAGTTCCCATACATGTATTTGCACATGCTATAATTTCTCATTTTTCTTTTCCATCCCACTCTTCACAAAACTAACTCTCTTTTGTTTTCCATACACAACTTTCACAGAAATCTATATTGACACATTTTAGATGAGGTAAAACTTTCTTTGAATCTAGTAATTTCATACCTTTTCCACTCATGTGTCCAAGTCTGTTGTGCCAAAGTGTTGTGTCAGAATCTACAACAACTATTTGATGTTCTTCCTTCTCAACTACATCAACTTTTCTTGAACATTCATTTTCCTCTGAAACAATTCAAGTAGAAGGAATAGTATGACCTATACAAAGATATAAGATACCTAATTTCACACATTTTACTACTACTGAGGAACCTTTAGAAACCTTCAAAATTTTATCATTAAAAGTAACTGTGCAACCCTCATCACCTAATTACCCTAATGAAATTAAATTCCTACTCAACCTTGGAACATGAGTTACCTCTTATATTAGCCATTGATTATAATTCTGCAACTTAATCTTAATTTTTCCCTTTCCAACAATCTAACAAGGTTCATTATCTCTCAAATAAACTAGCCCAAAATCCCCTTGGACATAATCAAGAAAATAATCTCTATGAGGTGTAACATGAAATGAAGCCCCAGAATCTAAAACTCATGAATCATCAACACTTTCTAAAGAAAGAAGAAAAGTATCCTCTTCAGATTTATTAATTACCATATTTGCATCCTTTTTACCTTCTTATTTGTCTCCTTTATTCTTTCAAGACCAACGATCTTTCTTCTTATAACCTAGTTTTCTACTGTTCCAGTTGTATTGTTAGAAAATGGAAGAAATTTCATTTAGGACTAGTTTAGCCCTCTGAGTAAATGGTTTTGGGTCCTATCAAATGCCTTGAATGGGTCTTTGACTTGGATCTAGCTTTTTCCACTGTTCTCCCCATTTTCCACTTCTTTTATGCATGCTTCTGGCATCTTGAATTGAGATTTTGAGATTCTTGACCTCAAGGTCAAGGTCAACCTCAATGCTAACATCGGTCAAGGATGACCTCAATCCTAACCCAAGGTTCAAATTTCAAAATCTCAAAGTTTTCAGATGTTGATTTTCAGAAAAATTTCTTTTCCCTCTTCGGGGCCACTATTTCTTGAATTAAGTGTCAAATTCTCAAATTAATATTTGAGGTGGAACTTTCTCGATCTCTATGTGGGATTCCTAATTTATTATTTGAGATTATCCTTTCTCAATTTTTGATCCTAATGCTCAAATTAACTTTGGAATTGGCCTTACTTCAAATTTTTTGACAATGCTCTTAAATAATTATTTTTATTTCTATCTTAAGGGTGGACCCCTTCTAGAGTTTTGTGTCAAGGCCTTAATTAAATTTCCTCTCCATGTGTACCTCTCTAGATTTTTGTGCCATAGGCCTTTAATTATTATTTTCTATGTGGCCTCTCTAGAAGTTTGTGCCCTAGATCACTATAAAAGGAAGTCGTCTCTCATTTTCTCCATCTACACATTCAATCACAACACAAGATCAAAAAATCAAGAATAAAGAAAGAAGGAGAAGGAAAAAATTCAAGAATTCATCCATCTTCAAGAATTAAAGCATTCAAGATCTAATTCATCAAGGAGATCCATTGGTAGCCATTGAAGGATTCAATCTCTATGGAGCCCTCTTGTTGAAGATTTCTCCATCCACATCCATTCAAGCCTCTTCCTATTCCAAGATCCATTCAAGATTGATGTTGAAGGTCTAAAGACAATTGATTTGAGACATCCTACATTCAATTCTACATTTATTTGGAGCATCCATACTTGTGGATTCAAGGATTAAAATCCTCCACAAGGGTTTCAACATAGGCAAGGTGAATTGTTTCATTTACTTTATTTATTACTACAATTTTTATTCAATTTCAAGGTTAATTCCTTAATAGGGGTTTGACTAAGGCAAACCCCTCCCCCCCAACAAATAAAACCATTTTTCTTGCAGGTACAGGTACAAAACTATGAATATTAGTGTAGATCTAGACACCCTTTTCAACAAACTTTCAAGATCCATGAGCAGAGTTTCCATTGGAGTAGTGCAGGTCAAGGTCAACATAGAGGGGTAAGATTTTGCCCCAGGGTAAGATCATGCCCCTGTATTTGGGTCAAGGTCGACCTGGCTCAAAAAAGAAAAATATTTATGGGTTTTGTAGATCTCACGGTTTCGATTCAAGAATGCACAAATCAATAGTTTATGAGACCATTTGACATAGTTTTTCAAAAGATTCTTTTTCAGAGGTAAGTACCTTTTATTTCTTCATTTCAATATTATCCTTCTAGATTTAGTTTACATATCATTATAATTTTATGTATGTGTTAAATATTGGTTTAGGGTCTCTTTTATGTGCAAACCCCCATTGTTCTAGACCCCATCCATATTTTACATATTATATTTTGGTGAACCTGTTTATGACAACTCTTTCTTTTTGGTGTTAGATTTGCATTTTATGTTAGATATTACATTCTTATAAAATTAGATTTATTTTATGCTCTTGCATTTATATTTAAAAGATACAAAAAAATTTGCATTTTTCATGCCTGTAGAATTACTTTGTGCTCAACATGTATGATGTTTGTTTTGAATACTTATAATAAAAGAGGATATATCCCTTAATGAGGTACATGGAAGTGAGGATGAAAATTGTTCAAATGAGATCTCCATTGATCCTATTCCTATTTCATCCTCCTCTACAACCTCTTCAATTGACCTTTACAGAGATGAGTTGGGGATTGATCTTAATTCTTCTCCTAATCTATGCCTTTTCTATAAGCCTACTTTAGAATATAATTTACCTTCTTTCCCCTTTAGGGATCAAGCTTTACTGATTTATGGCACTCCTACAATGTGCTTTAATGATAGGGATGATAATCCTCCTATTTGGAATGAACCTTTGGATATGGATGTTGATTACTCTCTTCCTCATGAAACCATTGTGGATGGTTCTACTTTTTGGGATGAACCCTTGGATAAAGACATTGATTTATCCCTTCCCCATGAAGAAGATTTGATACAAGAGGGTGATTTATTAATGGATGATATATTCATATATGATGGTGACTCTTTTTCTAAAACACACTCCCCTTATGCAAACATTTTAGCAAAAGAAGATGATATTATAGATGCTTTACCTTTATTTGGGATTCCTTCTAGTAATGAGGCATTATCTGAGAATAATATGAATTCCCTTAATTCTCTCCCTCTTAGTGATGATCTTATGGAGAATCAAGATCCTACTTCATCTCCTCCTAGGATGTCTTCTTTGCTTCCTTCTTATGAATCCATTTCTAGTGTTGAGACAACTAACATGGTTTATCCAGAACCCTTTTTTACTATCAAAGGTTGTACTCACATTACTATCAAAGCTAAACCTATGGAGTCTTTAGAGTCTTTCAATGATGAATATTTGATAGCTCACACCTATCGTACAAGAAATAACCCTCAACCTAATCTAGCAGTTTCTAATTATTTACCACCTTCTCAACCCATTCTTTGTCCTCCACCATGTCTTCCTAGCAAGGATTATGATTTGATAAACCAATTGGGCAATACCCCTGAAAATATTTCTTTATTGGAGATTCTTCAAACTTCATCTACCTACCATGAATCCTTCCAAAAATATCTAACCACTCTTCCTACACCTCCTAATCAATAGAACATTAATACATTCTTACAATGCATGTATGCTACCTCGCATCCTCCTGACATTGTATTTACTCAAAAGGATTTATCTTCTAAAGAATTTTAGAATCAATATGATGCTCTTATGGTTTCTTTTATTATCAATAAGAGTATCATTCAAAGGACCCTAATTGATAATGGATTTGGGCTTAATATTTGTATCATCAAAATGTTCAAAGTGATTAAAGCTGATCTTTCAACTATTCAACCTAACAATGTTCCTATAAGTGGCATTGATAGCATTGATAAGAACACTTTGGGCATCATTACCTTGCCTATAAAAGTATCTTTTTGTTAGGAATGGGAACACTGAGAGGGGGGGGGGGTGAATTAGTGTTCACTATATTTTATCTTTTCTCTTAATCTTTAAACTAAACTTAAATGCTTAAGTACTCAAATGAATATCCACATAAACATGAAACATGAAATCAACACATAACACCAAAATGGTTATGGGGAAACCCAAATAGGTAAAAACCCCAGTGGGAATTGACACCCACTAATATTTTGTACTAGTGTTTTATGATCCTTGTTAGAAGATCATTAACCCTGTTAGGAATTTCTTTACAATGCATTAAGTATAGTAGACCTTATCAAGGGTTTGTCCCTGTTAGGATTATTTTACAATAGTCCCTATTAGGTGAAATGACACATTTTCATAGAGCTCATTGCTCAAGTGGTGAAGGCTACAACCTTCAGATCTCAGATACACACTATATCTTCTGGATGAACTGTTACTGTGACACTGTTTGTCAGATTAGTTCCCTTGATGGACTAATGCTTTGACCTCTTTTAAATCTCTAATACATCATATAGTCTCTTCACACACTTCTTCTATTCTTATCACAACTATATATCAACATCCATGCCAATTAGAATTAGCGCATCTCATATTTATATGTGCATACAAAACAAACAACTAGGTCAGCCCTTAAACCTATTATACACAACACTCCCAAATGAATTGGCTCAAGAATTTTTAAAAACAAACATATATACATGTTGGAAAACTAATTACAATAGGCACATAGCCTTTACATCATTAGACTATAACCGCAACTCAAAATGATAATAGTTAGCTTCTTACTCTGTTCTTCATTGACACACTGGCTGTGTAACTTCAACTCTTTGTATCTTTCCCATACTTGCATATTTGATCATGCACTTAGAGACTGAGCATGAATATAATCTAAAAAACTTAAATTCTAGGGTGCACACAATAATTTTCTCTTATGAATGTGCACTAATGCTCTAAGCTTCAGGAACTATATACAATGTCCAGTCTTCAATACTTAATCAATTTCTGATCTTCTCATCAAGTGCATTGACTCCAAACTACTATATGACTTTATTGCCATAATGAAAACACTATATTAAGTCATATACATCAATATAGCCAACTTTCCAACAATCTCCCCCTTTTTCATTGATGGAAACAAAGGAATATGGCCAAGTTGCTAATTGTCCTTAATACAAAAAATATTTGTCTCCCTATACATATCTTTCTATCTTATATCTCCTTATATGTATCTATTATCCATATTCTATACATACTCCCCCTTTGACATTAATGAAAAATCTATGTCAAAACTAAATCTACAAAAACTTACTGTGATAGTACATCTAGATATGCAATCTGCATATTTTGGATCTCCTTCTTCCAAAATGTGATCAATGAGTTTACAATCTGTAGATGGGTGCATAAAGTATACTGAAGCTTCTCCATCTTCTCCAGATTAGTTCTCAGACCTTCATCATATGTCACCATGGTGGCATTAATCTCCTTGATGCTATGATTTAGGATGTCTAATGAGGGTGCAAGACCATTCATTAGCTGAGTCTGCCTAGCCCTTATCTTGGTCATCTATTTTTTTGCTTTCTCAATTTTATCAATTTGTCCTTGGTAGACATTTTTGCACATATTCACATCAATAGATGGATCTTCCACTAATTTCCTAATGCTATCTAGCATGGCTCCTACCTCTTGTACCTTTTTGTATAGATCACCAGTCAAGTTGTTTTGGTTCATGCATTCAACAATGATCTTTCTTCCCTTTGCTGCAAACTCCTTTAGGGATGCTTGACCAACCTTTAGTGAGCTCAAGTAAAGTGCATAGTTTCTAACCAATTCATTGAGCCTTTTCTTCATATACTTCTCCTCTGTAACTAAGAATATTGATTCTTCCAGCCTAGTGAAGTTACCCTTGAACTATGAAATCACTGAACTGACATCATCAACTAAGTGTACTTTGGACACTTTCTTGTCTGTAGGTAACAAGTTGTTCAAAATGTTCACTGAATCTACAAGGAGGGGATTCATCATCACTTGTTTTTCCTTGGCCTTCTCCATAGCTAGGATGTTAAACTTAATCGGGTCTTCTTCTCCCCATGAGTCCAAACTAGTTGTGTCAGATGTCAAACTTGACAACAATGCTGCTGAGGGAGTGATGGGAGTTCTATTCATCACTTCTTGTTTTACCTTGAGTAGTTCAACTGATGGTTCATTTCTCTCTACTTATTTTTCTATTCCTTTCATCTTTTTCTTCTTCTTTCTAATTTGTTATATCTTCAATAAATATTTCTTCTTGATGAGTAGGAGGAGTGTTACTGCATAAGATTTTAGCTTCTTGTGTGCTCACAAAAGCCTCTTCAAACTTATCCAATTCAGTGTTAGTGGCTTCCATTGCTATCTTTACATTATCAATGATAATGGTGCTATCCTTTAGTGACTCTGACATGGGTGTAGACTTATTTTCCTCTGTTTGAGTTTTCACTATAGGTGTTGAATCTTGAGGACCTGTCACTGATACATTAGTGGGCTCTACCACCTTGACTTCCTTTATGGGTACTTGTGTTGTAGGTTCAATAGCTGGATACATGTTCCTATTCATGAATACTTTCTTGAATGCCTTCTCTATTTCCTTAGCAACAAGATCATAGTCCTTATCCATAATGTGCAAAGTCCTTGAATTTTTTCTAAGATGTTGCTTGACTAAGTCTAACAACAAAGACTTATCCTCTAGAGAACATAGGAAGGGTATCATCTAGAATCTTTTCCCTTATCCATAGGTCTTCTTCAATAGCCTCACTCTTTTGGAATTCTAGGATGTTCCACACATTATCAAGGATGATAGTCTTAAGTTCCAAGACTATCTTCTTGAACTTCAACATGTGTTTGACTATCATACCATGCATCTCAGATTTTTCTATTTCACTATATTTTTCATAAAACTTCCCTACTTGATCAATTATTCCCTCATCAATTATTCTTGCACTTAGCACACTGAGACTAGGTTTGAAACTTACTTCAAGAGGTGCTTGTGAGTTCTTTCTATTCCTTGTGACTCTTGAGGATGGATGAATAGTGTTTATCTCTTTCTTCCTCTTCGACATTTCCTTATACTCAGGAGTAGTAGTAAGGTCAATGGTTTCCTTCGGCACAGAAGGAGTAACATTATTTTTACCCTTCTATCTATCAGATATTTCTATGTTCACCTTCTTTAGCTTGGGATCATTTGATTATGCCTTTGTTGCATATGTGCTCTCTAATTCCAAAGCAATCTTTTGTTCCCTTGCTTTGTCTAGGTCTGCTTGAGACACTCCATGTATTCTCAAGATTTCTGAGGTAACTTTAGCAACCTTTCTTTTTGTTACTGCACTATTTAATATTGTATCAACTTCTCTAGTTTCTCCTCATAGGTTACCCATCTTGGCTCATTAGAGTCTTTAGGTGCTTCTAATAGAACTTGAGCATAAGATTCTAAAACTTGTTCATCTACTTCATATCCAAGTGGATGAATCCACTTTGTTCTAGATTCAACTACCTCCATGCATGTTATGTCTATTTCAACCATAAAATATATAGTATCCTTATACTTCTCAACTATGTTCTCTGGTATCCTATATCTCATCTACATCTTAGCTCTTAATGTCTTCAACTCTAGAGTCATGTAGTCCTTTAAAGTGCTCTCTGTACATGCCTTGAGAGATATCTGAGGCATTTTGGGAATGGGTTTGTCTAGATACACATTAGATACTTTTCCAATAATCTGAAAGTGCATATAGATGATCAAAGACCAAAATTTGAATATCTTGGTCTTATCATTCTTGATTTCCTTGATGTTTTCAATTAGATGTGCGTGCAAGATTTTGCACAGGTTAAACTCTCCATTATCTTTTACTATTCTTATGGCTGCAAGAATTGTGGCCACAAATAGACTATTCACCCTGGTGGTGTGTTGAAACCTATACCCAAGTATCATACACATCAATTTGATGTCACCTTGCTCAATGGGATCAATGGTCATTCCATGCCTATCACTCATTGACTTGAAAGTCTATTCAATAATCTTCCTCACATCTTTACCTATTGCAAGGATGATGCCTATTCTTGAGAGGCCTACAATCTCACAAATTAGGTCACTGGTAATTCTGACCAATATTTCACCTATCCAAAATAGGTCATCATGAATCATTCTCAAAAGAATCTTGATCCATTTTGATTCATAGAACTCATATGCCATAGCATAATCTACTACATGGTGATTATCCCACTGCACATATTCATCTAGGAAGGTTTTGTCTAGTTTTAACATAGTTTCCATGTGCACCCTTAGTTTGTCCAATCCTACTGGTTCTTTCTTACAGTAGATGTATGCCTTAATGTCCTCAACATGTTTAACACCCATAGGCATGTAGGAAAATGCCCCTTCTAGGTCATCAAGTGGACTTAAATGGATGCCTCTTAAACACATATATTTTCTTCTCTGCAACATCAAATACTATAGGAGTAGCCATCACTTACTTGAATATCACTTTCACAAAGGTTTCCAAGACATTCTGAATTGACATGATGAACTAGGGTTTTCAAAACCAATCAAATGCACAACAAATCACTCAATGAATCAAACTGTAATCCTTCTCAATCAATTTCTAAGACTCTTATGCTATTCAATCACTCTTCATTTGAATGAAATAAGAGATCTTCTAACTTTTGTGTACTTTAAAGTAGAATTTATGCCATTAATTCTTGTCGCGTAAACTAGGCTATCACTTGGAAATTTATATCTTCCATTTTGTGAACAATCAACTAGCACACTCTAGCATGAAGGTTTCTATAGTCTCCAAAAGCTTAAGTCCAAAGGTGCATACTCTGAGAGTGAGTATACCAACCACATAGGGGTCTAGAGATAAATTAGCTCCCCCTATGGTTCTGATGACCATTCATCCAAATGTAGAGGGTGCATCCACTGTGGAAGCATCCAATACATACTCATCAACCTTATCCTTCTTGTCTTTTGACCAAATCATGCTCACATTCTTTGAGGCTTTCACAAACTTGACTTCTCCTTCGGGATCCAGTACTGGCTCTTCAATCTTTTTAGGGCTTTCCTGACCTTGCATCCTTGATCTACAGAACCTTGAGATGTGTCCAACCTTGTTACAATAGTGACAAATGACTAGAGGCCTTATATTCCTTGGCACATTGACATGGGTCACCATTTTACATTGTTTAGCTGAGTGACCATTATAGTTACATATCTGACATGTAAAATTATGAGAACTTCTTTCATTTGACTAATTTTGATTTCTCTAATTATACTGAGTCCTGTTCTTTTGACTTTTCTTGCAATTCATAGCTCTATGATCAAATTTATTACATGAATAACAGTAACCATTAAAAGGTCTCACCTTTGTACAATTCCTTTCTATGTGTCTATGCTTGTTACATGCATTCAAGTGCGGTCTACTAGTTTGCGCTCATTCTTAGGTGGTTCAATACTATCCTTGGTCTAACTTCTAGTATCCTTAGCATATGAGGTGCCTTCTAGTGCTTTCATTCTTTCTCACATGTTATCATTATGATTTTGTGCTTCATTGTATCTAATGCAGCTAGTATCTCATTTGGCTCTTCTTGCATACAACTGAGATTCTATCAAATCATAACTAGTGTGTAATTTGTCAATGTGATTATTTTCTTCTTTCAATTTAGATTCTATGCTTTCTTTGTTGTTTCTTAGCTCTAAGATTTCCATGTTTTCTTGCCTCAATTCTTCATTTAGTTGAAGTTTCTCTTTGACTTGTTCATCATAGACTTCCTAATTATTAGTCAGCTTATCATCAATTTATTCAAGTTTTTATTTTAAGGATTTATTTTCTTCATTCAGCTTCTTGACCATTGTCCCTAGATTATTGGTAGAGCATTATTTCAAATCTTTTCTCAGCCTTTTGATGACTAATTGACCATCATTGAGTTTTTCCCTTAGTTCTTCAGTTCCTCTTTTAGATTTGTCTAGGTCTTTGAGAGGAGCTTCAAGATTTCTTTTTAGATGTTTCATTTCATCTTTTTCCATGATCTCCTCAAGTGGTTAAACTTATTTTTTGAGGACCAGAGCTCTAATACCACTTGTTAGGAATGGGAACACTAAGTGGGGGGGGGGGGTGAATCAATGTTCATTGTATTTCATCTTTCCTCTTAATCTTTAAATTAAACTTGAATTATTAAGTACTGAAATGAAGATCCACATAAACATGAAAGTTGAAATCAACGCATAACACCAATATGGTTATGGGGAAACCCAAATAGGTAAAAAACCCGATGGGAATTGACACCCACTAATATTTTGTACTATTGTTTTATGATCCTTGTTAGAAGATCCTTAACCCTGTTAGGAGTTTTTTACAATGCATTAAGTATAGTAGACCTTGTCAAGGGTCAGACCGTGTTAGGATTCTTTTACAATAGTCCCTCTAAGGGGAGTGGATGCATTTTCCTAGAGCTCACTACTCAAATGGTGAAGGCTACAACCTTTAGATCTTAGATACTCACTATATCTATTGGATGAACTATTACCATGACACTGCTTGTCATATCATTTTCATCGATGTGTTGATGCTTTGACCTCTTGCAAATCTCTAATACATCTTATATTCTCTTTTCACACTTCTACTCTTCTTATCACAACTCTATATCAACATCCATGTCATTTACAATGGGTGCATCTCATATTTATATGCGCATACAAAACAAACAACTAGGTCGGCCCTTAAACCTATTATATACAACACTTCCAAATGAATTGGCTCAAGCGTGTTTACAAAACTACATATATAAATGTCAGCAACCTAATTACAATAGGAACATAGCCTTTATGTCATTATAATATAACTACAACTCAAAATGGTAACAGTCGGCTGCTTTCTTTGTTATGCACTAGCACACACTGGCTATGTAAGGTCAACTATCTGTATATTTCTGATACTTGCATATTTGATCATGCACTCATAGGTTGAGCATGAATATAGTCTAAAAAACTTAAATTTTAGGGCACAGACCATAATTCGGTCTTACGCAAGTGTGTCGATGCTTTGAGCTTCAGGAGCTCTGTACACTATCCAGTCTTCAATACTTAACTAATTTCTGATCTTCTCATCAAGTGCGCTAACTCCAAACTACTATATGACTTTTTTGCCATAATGAAAACACTATATTAGGTCATATACATTAGTATAGCCAACTTTCCAATAGTTTGGTCATCCTGAATACATCTATTCATGTTATGCATAGAACTCTTAATTATAACCTTATTCTGGGTAGACCTTGGTTGCATGAGAGGCATGTTTTTCCTTCCACCCTTAACCATAAAGTCAAGTTTATTCATAACAACATGATGTATATGCTTCATGAGGATGAGATGCCAAATATTTGTTTGAATATTCAAACCTACAATACTCCTATTCCAAATAATAATCCTTCTTCCTCTAATGCTCTTCTTGGTGATGATTGGGGAGCCTTGGATTTTAGTCCTTATCCTACCTTTATGGGAGAGTGTAAGGTTTCTGATCTTGATTTTATGAAGCAACAAAGAGAATTTGAATAACAAGTTTTTTCTTCTACTTCTAATGCCCTTCATAATAAATTTTTCACTGCTTCTACCCATTATAAATTTGTCAAACCTACTAATGATGACATGGTGACTACTGAAGTTCCATTGACTTCTTTTGATATGACTTCTCATTATTATCCTAGTTATCATCTCCTACTTAAAAAATGATTCAATAGTCAAGGATGTGGTAAGCATAAACAAGGATTTCAAATGCCCTTACAGAATGGGGGACATGAACATTCTTATGGATTGGGATTTAATCCTCAACAACAAATCAAAGTTAACATCTCAAATAACATTTCAAACCATGATGAACCTATGAAGGAATTTGACCAAGAAGTTCTTTTTCGTAAACTCCTTCATGCTAAGATGATTACTAGACCTAAATGCAAAAATAAATGTAGTCCACACTTGAAGACTCTTTCTTTTTATTTGTATCATAGATTTCATGATAACTCTACTAATGAATATCAAGCTTTACATTATAAGATTAGGCAGCTCATTGATAGTAAGGTTATTTATATATCATGCGGCAATGAGTTGTATTTCAATCTTGTTTTCTCTAAATAACATTTGTGTTCCTATTATGGAACTCCACATTATGTAAACAATTTTACCCTAATCCTTGGGGGCTTGTTGTCTTGTATAGTTTTGTGAGAAATATAATAGGTCCCCTTCCATCCTTGTTCCTATGCTTGGGGGGCAAGGATGCCATCTCCTTCTTTTTTGTCTTTCTGGGATCCACTTTTCCCTTGGTTAAGAAGTATCTATCTATTATGTGATATCCAATCATACATGAAAATTTTGATTTGCATTGAGGATCTTTGTCTTTGATCATAACCTATTTTTTAGTTTGACATTGGGTTTCCATGGTTGATAAATCTCTCACCTTGGGAGCTGAATAGTGTGCTATCCCTCACAAGGGTTACTTTTTCCCTTCTTTCATGATATCTCTTTGCATTTGTCCCTTCCAAGGCCTCATAGGAGTTGTGACCTTCTTGGCTTGGATTGGGTGTTGTCTATGGATATTATCTTGATGTTGAAGAAGTCTTTATCCTTGTTCTTTTCTTTCATTGACATGTCAAAATAGTAGGTATTTTTCCATCTTAAGGAGGGGGGCATATATATGGCCTCCCTCATTCTATATTATGCATTGTTGTTGTAACCTTTTGTTTTGAAACATGCTAAATCCTTAGAAGGTAATGCACATAAGTTACTAAATCTTGAAAAGACACTCATTTTCAATTTCAAATATGCTAAATCCTCAGAAGGTAATGCACATAAGCTACTAAATCCTGAAGAGATACACATTTTACAAATGTATTCTATGGTGATATTAGGATATAGATCCATTGGTACTTTATAAAATCTATCAGAAGATGCACTACATACAAAGCTACCAGAATGTGCACAACTTTATGGGGTGACTATCAAGTTCTTTCTTGGTGGGCCATCCTATCCTTTTGTGGTTCATAGTGAGATACACACATCTTACTGGGAAAGGTAGCCACTCCTCTATCCCCTTTTCTCTCATTTTTCTAGTGATGTCTCTCTTATTTCATTCTTGGACTTGATGAAGAATCGAGTCCCTAGGGGCTTGAGGATTCCTTTGTCCCTTTGATTTTAATAAGATTGTCCTTTTCTTTGTAATCTCCTTTACCAAGAGTTTGCATCGAGTCCATACTCTTGCTAAAGTGGGGGATAAATGTATCGTCTAAAAATGGAAGCACTTCCATTTAGGACTAGTTTATCCCTCTGAGTAAGTAGTTTTGGGTCATGTCAAAGGCCTTGAATGGGTATTTGACTTGGATCTAGTTGTTTCCATTGTTCTACCCCATTTTCCACTTCTTTTTTGCATACTTCTAGCATCCTGAACTAATATTTTAAGATTATTGACCTTAGGGTCAAGGTCAACCTTTACCTAACCTAGGTCAAGGATTACCTCAACCCTAAACTAGGTCAAGGTTGACCTTGACCTTGACCCAAGGTTCAAATTTAAAAATCTTAGAGTTTTTGGATGTCGAGTTTTAGAAAGATTTCTTTTCCATCTTCAGGGCCACTATTTCTTCAGTTAAGTGTCTAATTCTCAAATTAATATTTGAGGTGGACCTTTTTCAAGCCCTGTGTAGGATTTCTAATTTATTATTTGAGATTATCCTTTCTCAAGTTTTGTGCCTAATGCTCAAATTAACTGTGGGGTTGGCCTTACCTCAAATTTTTTGACAAGGCTCTTAAATAATTATTTTTATTTCTATTTTAATGGTGGATCCTTTCTAGAGTTTTGTGTCAAGGCCTAAATTTAATTTCCTCTCATGTGCATCTCTTTAGATTTTTGTGCCATGGACCCTTAATTATTATTTTCTATGTGGCCTCTCTAGAAGTTTGTGCCCTAGATCACTATAAAAGGATGCCTTCTACTCTCATTTTCTCGATCTACACATTCAATCACAATACAAGATCAAGCAATCAAGAAGAAAGAAATAAGGAGAAGGAACGAATTCAAGCATTCACCCATCTTCAAGAATTCAAGCATTCAAGATCCAATTCATTAAGGAGATCCATTGGTATCTATTAAAGGATTCAATCTCTATAGAGCCCTATTATTGAAGATTTCTCCATCCACATCCATTCAAGCCTCTTCCTATTCCAAGATCCATTAAAGATTGGTGTTGAAGATGTAAATAAAATTGATTTGAGACATCCTACATTCAATTCTACATTCATTTGGAGCATCCATACTTGTGGATTCAAGGACTTGAATCCTCCACAATGGTTTCAACATAGGCAAGGTGAATTATTTCCTTTACATTATTTATTACTACAATTTCAATTCAATTTCAAGGTTAATTCCTCAATTGGGGTTTGACTAAGGCTAACCCCTCCCCCTCCAATAAAAAAAAAAACTAGATTTCTCATAGGTACATGTATGAAACAATAAATATCAGTGCATATCTGGATACCCTTTTCAAAAAAAATTTGGGATCCACAAATAGAATTTTCATCAGAGTAGTGTAGGTCAAGGCTAACATAAAGGGGTTATATTATGCCCTAGGGTAAAGATTGTACCCCCATGTTTGGGTCAAGATCAACCTAGCTTAGAAAAGAAAAATATTTTTTGGTTTTGTAGATCTGATGGTTTCAATTCAAGTATGCGAAACTCAACAGTTTCTGGGACCATCTGATTAGGGTCTCTTTTATGTGCAAACCCCCATTGTTCTAGACACCATCCATATTTTCCATCTTATACCACTAATCATTTGGTCCTTTGGATTTAGACCTCTTTCCCTTTGATTTTCCTCTTGATTCTCCACAATTTCTAGAATTGTTTCCTCTCTCATTTGTTCTACCTCTACTTTGTGTGGTCAAGACACTTCCAAATGTAGATCCACCTGAGATTTTCCTACGAGTTTACTCAATCAAAATCATACCGATAACATCATCAAATTTTAGGGTATTAGAACTAGAAATAGAGTTACTAACAACCATTACCAAGCCATTCCAACTTTCAGGAAAAGAACACAAAATGAAGAGAGCCCTAATTTTTTCATCAAAATTAACATTTACAGAATATAATTGACCGGTACCCAAATTAAACTAATTCAAATGATTAGTAATAGATCCACCTTCTTCCATCTTCATATTAAATAGACACTTCATGACAAATAACTTGTTTGAAGCGGAGGGCTTTTCATACAACTTTGGTAGGGTTTCCATCAAATCTTTAGTTGTCTTTGCATTCATAATTTTAAATGCCATTGATTATGTCAGGCACAATCAAATACTTCCAAGTTCCTTTATGTTAAGAATATCCCAGTCCTCATCAGACATTGTAGATATTTTATTGGATTGTCCTTCAATTGCCCGCCATAGATCCTTCCAATAGAGGTAGTCCTCCATTTACATTTTCCATAATGAAAATTTCTAGCCATTAAAATTCTCAACCTTCAGCTTACCCTCATCTGCCATTTCTCCCACTCAACCATGAGACTCCTACTAAACCATGAGATCTTCCTATAGAGGATAACTAAAAAAAACCTTTCTCTAATACAACTTGTTTAGTATTAACAAGATATAAATAATAGTTACATGAAAATATAACTAATATCAAAAGATAATAAACTAGCGAGAAAGAGAACACAAGACACAAATTTAATGTGGTTCACCCAATCCACAATCCCTTACACCTCAATACTACTGCAAGAAGCTACTAAAATGTACATCATAATGAAATCCATAATCCTAAGCCATTTTATACAAGATTATTTTTCCGCTTTAGGGTTAGAATCGGTTACAACATCTCATCCAAAAAATACACAAAATGTTTATAGTATTTCTCTGATTAATCACCACAATATAAGAAAAAACAATAGAAGAAGGTCCTGAGATTGACCAAGGAGAAGATAGATATATGAAATCCTTGACTAGAGTTAATATGCTACCACATTTCAATCCACTTGATTATCATGAAAAATTGGATTCAAATGAGTTTCTTTACTAGATTAAAGATATGGAGAACTAACTCAATTTTGAAGGCACAAGTTAATACAAGAAGGTAAAGTATTCTTGCAAAAAGTTGAGAGGTCATGCATCCTTGTGGTGAGATCATTTGTAGACTGAAAGAAAAAGAAGAGCCAAGGAGAAAATTAAGTCATTGGATTTGTTGGAAAGTTGTTTATACTGAAGTATATGACTAGATATAGTGTTGTCATTATGGCAACAAATTCATATAGAAGTTTGGAGTTAGTGCACTAAGTATAAAGATCAGAATTCAGTTAAGTGTTGAAGACTAGACAACATATAGAGTACCAAAGACTTAGAGCATCAGCGCACATGTGTATGGATGAATTATGGTATGCACCCTAGAATTTAAGGTTTTTAGAATATACTTATGCTTAGTCTAAGAGTGCATAAATAGATATGCAAAGATGTGAAAGTTACAGTTTGTTGAAGTTGCATAGCCAGTGTGTGCCAACAGAGAATAGAGCATGGAGTTGACAGTTAGCTTTTTGGTTTGCAATTATAATATAATTTTATAAAGGCTATGCACCCATTGTATTTAGGTTACTGACATATGTACATGTATAATTATAAGCACATTTAAGCCAATTCACTTGGAATCATTTCTTGTAATTAGTTATAGGGCTGACCTAATTGTTTTGTTTACATGAGTGTATAAATATAAGATGCGCACATTGTATTCAGCATGGATGTGATGGATGTTATGGAAGTAGGAAGAGAGTTGTGTTAAGTAGAGAAGAGGTATACGAATTCAGCATAAGATGTATTAGATATTTTCTAGAGGTCAAAGCATTAGCGCACCAAAGGAACTGATCTGACAAGAACTGTCACAGTAACAGTTCACCTCCAGATATAATGTGTATATGATCTTAGAAGGTTGTAGCCTTCATCATTTAAGCAGTGAGCTCTAGGACAGTGAGTCCACTCCCCTAATAGGGATCATTGTAAAAGAATCCTAACAGGGTCTGACCCTTAACAAGGTCTACTATATTTAAAGCATTGTAAAGCTACTCTTAATAGGGTAAAGGATCTTCTAAAAAGGAACACAAAACACTAGTGTAGAATATTAGTGGGTATCAAGTTCCACTGAGGTTTTTAGCTATTTGGGTTTCCCCATAATGATATTGGTGTCATGTGTTGACTTCATGTTTCATGTTTATGTGAATGTTTAATTAATTTCTTAAGCATTTATGTTCGGTATAAATATTAAAGAGAAAAGTTAAAATATAGTGAACAGTGATTCACCCCCCCCCCCTCTCATTGTTCCCATTCCTAATAATTGGTATCAGAGCTCTATTTCTTAGCAAAGAAGCTTAACCACTTGAGGAGATCATGGACAAAGCAGATATGAAACATCTAAAGAAAAATCTTGAAGCCCATCTTGAAGATCTGGACAATTTATAAAGAGAAATTGAAGAAGTAAAAGAAAAAGTTAGTGATTCTCAATTAGTTATCAAAAGACTAAGAAAGGATTTGAAAGGATGCTCTAATAGTAAACTTGAAGAAAAAGTCAAGAAGTCGAGTGAAGAAAATGCATCCTTGTTAAGTCATCTTGAAGAATTTGATGACAAACTAATGAACAATCAAGATGTGTACAATGAACAAGTCAAGGAGAACCTTCAACTCAATGAAGAACTAAGGGAAGCTAACTTAGAAATATTGGAGCTAAAGAATATTAAAGAAAGCTTGGAATCTGAATTGAAGAAGTCAAAGGATCATATTGACAAATTACACACCGTTGCTAAGTTGGTAGAATCACAGTTGTATGAAACAAGAATCAAAGGAGACACTAGCTACATTGGATACAATGAAGCACAAAATCAGATTGACAATATGTGAGCTATAAAGGATTCAAAAAAGAACTCTATTAATGATGAGAAGACTGAAGATCAAACCAAAGACAATGGTGGTCCTCCTAGGAATGAGCGCAAGCAAGTAGAATGCACTTGTTTTTCTTGTAACAAGCATGGACACATTGCAAGAAACTGTATAGAGCTAAAACCTTTTAATGGCTACTATTTTTCATGCAATAGATTTGGTCATAAAGCTATGAATTGCAAGACTAGTAAGAAGAACAAGATTCGACATGATCAAAGAAATCAAAATTAGAAAAATGTTAGAAGTTCTTAGAATGTTACATGTCAAATATGTAACTTTAATGGTCACTCAGCCAAAATGTGTAGAATGGTGACTCATGTCAATGCATTGAGGAATAATAGATCTCCAATCATTTGTCACTCTTGTAACAAGGCTGGACATATCTCAAGGTTCTATAGATCAAGGACACAAGGTCAGGAAAGCCCTAAAAAGACCAAAGAACTAGTTTTCGATCCTAAAGTAGAAGTAAAGTTTGTGAAAGCCTCAGAGGATGCGAGCTTGATTTGGTCAGAAGAAAAGAAGGACAAAGCTAATGAGAATGTATTGGATGCATCCCCAGTGGATGCACCCTCTACATTTTCATGAATGGCCCTCAGGGTCATAGGGGGAGCTAATTTATCTCTAGAACCTTGCATGGCTGGTATACTCATCCTTAGAGTATGCACCTTTGGACTTAACCATTTGGAGTGTACAGGAACCTTTGTGCAAAAACACACATGTTGATTTTTAGCAGAGCTCAAGTTTCAAATTTTGAAGTGACAGCTTGGTTTACATGAGTTGCATTAATGGTGAATTTCTTACTTTAAGTACATAGAAAGTTGTTTGTTCACTCATTGCATTCATATTCAAAGTGATTGGAGAGCAGATTGAGCCTTGGAAATTGCTGTGAAGATTTGGAGACTGAGCTATGAATAATTATAGTGCATTTTATTAGTTACAAGAAACCCTAGCTCATTGTGCCAATTCGGAAGCCGTCAGAACATCTCAAAGATCATTTGGAAAGTGAATATCAAGTCATGGCCACTCCTATTGTTTTTTATGTTGTTGAGAAGAAGAGGTATGTTTTCAAGAGGCACTCATTTAAATCAACCCTAGATGATTTAGAGGGAGCATTTTTCCACATGCCAATGGGCGTCATGCATGTAGAAGACATGAGGGATTACATATATTGTAAGAAGGAACCTATTGGACTGGATAGGTTAAGGGCACACATGGACACAATGTTCAAAAATCTTCATGGATGAATACACCAAATGGAATGATCACCCCATTGTTGAATATGCCATGGCATATGAATTCTATGAAACTTAATGGATTAAGATATTTTTGAGCATAATTCATGATGACTTGTTTTGGATTGGAGATTTACAAGTAAGAATAACAAGAGACCTAATTCATTAGATGATAGGCCTTTCTAAGATAGGTGACATCCTTCATATGGGTAAGGATGTTAGGAAAATTGTAAGTGTGGCATGACCATTGAGCCTATAGAGAAACCATACATCAAGTTGATATCAATGATATTGGGATATAGATTTCATCACACCAGCCGGGTGAATAGTATGTCTGTGGGCACTATTATAGCAGCCATCCACCTTGTGAAAGAAGATGGAGAGTTCAACTTGTGTGAGATCTTGCGTACATAGTTGATAGACAACATCAAATCTATCAAACACAACAAGACTAAGGTATTCAGGTTTGGGTCCCTAATCATCTATATGTACCTTCATATAGTTGGTAAAGTGACAGACTTGTATCTAGACAAGTCCATTCCCGCCATGCCATAGATATCAAACAAGAAATCCATAGAAAGCACTCTAAGAGATTGCATCACTTTGGAATTGAAGACCTTTAGAGAAAGGATGTAGATGAGGTACAAGATTTCTAAGAGTATTGTTGAGAAGGATAAGGATACAATATGCTTCATGGTGGAGATTGATGCTACATGTATGGAAGAAATTGAGCCTAGAACTAAGTGGATTCATCCACTTGGCTATGAGGTTGAAGAAAAAGTTCTTGAAGCTTATGCATAGGTATTGCTATCAGCTCCTAAAGATGAGAATGAACCTAGGTGGGGAACCTATGAAGAGAAGACTAGAGAAGTTGATGCTAAATGGAACAGTGATGTAACAAAAAGAAAGGTTCTAAAGGCCACTTATGAGATCTTAAGATTACATGGTGTATCAAAAGAAGACCTTGATAAAGAAAGGGATGAAAAGATTTCCCTAGAATTGAAGAGCACAACAGAAGAACAAGAAGATCCTAAGATGAAAAAGATAAAAGTTGAAAAAGGTGACAGTCAAAAGGATAAAAAAGACAATACTCCTTTTGCACCCGAAGATACTCCTCTGGAGTATAAACTAATGGTCACGAGGATGAAAGAAGCTAGCACTGATCCTCCATCCTTGCAAGCTACAAGGAGTAGAAGAAACATTCAAGCACCTCCTGAGGTAGGATTCAGGCCTAGCCTTAAAGTTCTGAGCTCTAGAATTATTGATGAGGGCAGAATTGATCAAGTAGGGAAATATTATGAATCATATAGTGAGATTGATAAGTCAAAAATTTATGGTATGATTATCAAGCATATGATAAAGTTCAAGAAGACAGTTCTTGAATTGAAAATAGAAATTCCAAATAATGTATGGGATATTTTTGAACACCTAAAGAGAAAAGTTAATGAGGAAGATCAAAGAATAAGAGAAAAAGTATTAGAAGATACACTACATGTATTTTCTCAAGATGAAGAAGCACTAATATTGAATCTGGTGAAGCCACACCTAAGAACTAAGATGAGAACTCTTCATATAATGAACAAGGACTATGAGTTGATAATGAAGGAAGCACTAAAATAATTTGAGAAGGTGTTGTTAGAACAATAGATCAAACCACCTACTACCCCCATCAGTCATGCACCCATCAAGGAAGATAAAGTGGTAGAGCCTAGTAATGTACCAATGATAAGTCCTCGGGACTCAACACCCATAGTAGAGACTCAAAAAGAAGTAGATCAATCTTTTCCCATGACAAAATCACCCAAAGATAGCACAATTATCATAGATAATGTGGAAATAGCCATGGAAGCTACTGATAAGGACTTGGACAAGTTTGAGGAAGCATTTGTCAGTACTAAGGAAGCAGAAATATTTTGTAGCAATACCCCTCCCACTCAGTAAGAAGAAGTAATCATAGAAGACATTTCTGATGAGAAAGAAGAGGCAGAAAAGAAAGATGAATGTTTTGTTCATTTGGTCAAGGTGAAGCAAGAGGTGATGGATAGCACTCCCATCACTCCCTCCTTAGCATTGTTGTCAAGTTTCACACCTGACACAAGTAGTTTAGACTCCTGGAAGGAAGAAGACCTGATTAAGTTCAACATCCTAGCTATGGAGAAGGCTAAGGAGAAGAAAGTAATGAGGAATCCCCTCCTAGTGGAATCAGTAAATATAGTGAAAATTTTTCTACCAGAGGATAAGAAAATAGTAAAGGTACATTCAATTGATGATGTGAGCACAGTCATCTCTCAATTCAAAGTCAACTTTTCCAGCCTAGAAGAGTCTACGGCCATAGTGGTAGAGGAGAAATACTAAAAGAAGAGACTCAATGAACTGATGAGTAATTTTGCACTAGACTTGAACTCTCTTAAGTTTGGTTAGGCATCATTGAAGGAGTTTGTAGCTCAAGGAAGGAGAGTCATTGCAGAATCCATGGATCAGGATAAGTTCACTGATGCCCATCTTAAGAAGATCAAAGATGTAGAGGAAATGATTGAGAAGGTGAAGAATTCATTTTTAGATACTTCCATTGATGTAAACATATGTAAAAATGTCTATCAAGGTCAGTTAGACATAATCGAGAAGGCAGAGAAAGAAATGGAGAAGCTAAGGTCTAGATAGACTCAGTTGAGGAATGCTCTTACGCCCTCACTAGACATTCTTAGTCAAAAAATAAAGGAGATTGATGTGACCATGATAACCTATGATAAAGGTCCCAGCATAGAATTGGATAAGATGGATAAGCTTCAATATGCATTATGCGCCCATCTACAGATAGTCAATTGTCTAATAACGTTTTGGAAGAAGGAGATGCAGAAACTCAAGATTTCATATACAGATGTTTTCCCTTAGTAAGTGTGTGTAGATAAATTTTTTGATGAAACTTTGTAATTAATTTCAAAGGGGGAGTTGTATAGAATATGGAGTATATAAGATGTATAGGGAGATATAAGAGTATGTATAAATGTATAGAAGTCAAAAGTTTTTGTGTAAAGGAACAGTTAGAGACTTGGCCATATTCCTTTGTTTCCATTAATGAAAAAGGGGGATATTGTTGCCAAGTTGTCTATACTAAAGTATATGACTAGATATATTGTTCTCATTATGGAAACAAAGTCATATAGTAGTTTGGAGTCAACACACTAAGTATAAAGATCAGAATTCAGCTAAGTGTTGAAGACTGGACAACATACAAAGTACCAGAGACTCAAAGCATCAGCACACATATGTATAGATGAATTATGCTATGCACCCTAGAAGTTAAGGTTTTTAAACTATACTTATGCTTATTCTAAGAGTGCATAAGTAGATATGCAAAGATGTGAAAGTTACAGTCAATTGAAGTTGCACAGCCAGTGTGTGCCAACAGAGAACAGAGCATGGAGCCAGCAGTTAGCTTTTTGGTTTCTGATTATAATATAATGTTGTAAAGGCTATGCACCCATTGTATTTAGGTTGCCAACATATGTACCTATATAATTGTAAGAATTCTTAAGCTAGTTCACTTGGAAGCATTGTTTGTAATTAGTTATAGGGCCGACCTAATTGTTTTGTTTATATGAGCATATAAATATAAGATGAGCCCATTGTATTCAACATGGATGTGATGGATGTTATGGAAGTACGAAGAAAATTGTGCTAAGAAGATCAGAGGTATGCAAAGTCAACATAAGATGTATTAGAGCTTTGCTAGAGGTCAAAGCATCAGTGCACCAAATGAACTGATCTGACAAGCAGTGTCACAGTAATAGTTCACCTGCAAATATAGTGTGTTTTTTATCTCCAGAAGGTTGTAGCCTTCATCATTTGAGAAGTGAACTCTAGGAAAATGAGTCCACTCTCCTAACAAGGATCATTATAAAAGACTCCTAACAGGGTCTGACCCTTAACAAGGTCTACTGTACTTAAAGCATTGTAAAGCTACTCCTAATAGGGTAAAGGATCTTCTAACAAGCATCGCAAAACACTAGTGCAGAATATTAGTGGGTATCAAGTCCCACTAGCATTTTTACCTATTTGGGTTTCCCCATAACCATATTGGTGTCATGTTTTGATTTCATGTTTCATGTTTATGTGAATGTTTAATTTAGTTCTTAAGATTTTATGTTCGGCATAAAGATTAAAGTAAAAAGTTAAAATATAGTTAAGAATGATTCACCCCCCCCCCCCCCCCCCCTTAGTGTTCCCATTCCTAACAGGATCAAATTGTGAACAAATTGAAATACAAATTATTACCTATTCATTACCAAGTAAGTTTGTTTAAATGAAGTTGAAAAACCTAAAGAAGAAGGATCTTAGCGTGAAGGAATACACACAAAATTTTTGCAAATTATATATAAGATTTTATCATATGTGGAGGAAGAGCTTAATAAGTATTTGAAACATCCAGAGGATGAAGAATCCCTAATGGAAAGTAGAGTATTATTTCATGAAGAGGTAGATCAAGAGTCATTGCAAAGGAAAATTTTGTTCAAGACAAGATGCAATTTTGTAAGAAATCTTATAAATTGATCATTGAAACTGGTAGTTTAGAAAACCTAACATTCAAAGAAATAGTTGATAGACTTAAAGTGTGGAGGATCAAGCATCTAAAAACCAATTAGATAGTATGGATAAAGTATGAATATAAGGTAATAGTAAGTGAACAATTCTTGGTGAAATTGAAAATAGGACCTTATCATGTGATGAATTTCTTAATGGTTAGACCAAGACAGTATGATAGTAAGCTTTGCATGATGGAAGGAAGAACATATATACTATATTTGCAAATGGGATGAAACAAGTGTTGGCATAACTAATGTAGTTGATGCTAAGATCGTATGAGTATGTTATTATTAGCATGAATGTTGAATATGCTATGTAGGAGTATTCTATAATTTCTGGAGCAGTCGCATGTTGCATTCATTACTATTTTTTCATTTATGTCAACACATTGATTATACTAAAGATTAGCAGAGTAGCAGATAGAGTTTGGATTAGCACACATAGTATATTGTAGATGAGGTTATGCAGAATTGAGTACATGTTTTTTATGGTTTCACAATATTATGGTTAAGTGTGTGTACAAAAATTAAAGTATTTGCTTTAGTTATGAGTAATCTAGTGGAAACTATATTCGAATAGTTTTCCTGAGAAACAGTTTGTGATAATTGGGTTATATCTCCTAACATGGATAGAATCTAGTCAAGAGAAGTTATACAAAGGTTGAAGACATTGCTAAGGTGACCTGGATGAGTCAAAATATTCATAAGTTGCATATGTGATGATTTATTAAGTTTGTGGGATAACCATTTTTTTGACTATAGAAATATTATGTAATGTATAATGTTTTATATTTTGTAAGTGGTTAAGCTTAATTGGATGACTTAATCATGAAATATTATAGATGGTATAAAGGAAGAATTGTTTTCCTTGATTGAAAATATAGAGATATGGTAAAATAAAAATATGTGAAGGTGAAATAATGTGAGTAAATGATCTAAGGGATTGATATGTTATGTGAAGTGAGAAGATTTGGTATTGAGGTCTGGTGAAGCATTTGATGCAGTTTTGGCATAATTAGAGAGTAGAAGAAAATTTGTTGAGATTAGTAATTCTTGGTATTATTATATTTAGATAATATAGAGATCAGTTGGATAGTGTGTTCAGTGATCTTACCCTTGAAGTTGTTTGGATAGTGGGTCCTTCTATCTTCCTTAGCTCCTAATAGGGTTAGAATCTCCTCATAGGTATTTGAAGTCTCCTAACAAGGATTGATATGTACTGAATGCATTTCATAAGACTCCTATCAAAGTCTACCCTCTCACAAGGAATTTTAATATTAGTACATCTTTTGTGGGTACCAGCCCCATCATGGTTTACTCTTTGATCAAGAGGTTCCCTAGTTAACCAATCTAGTGTCATTGTGTATGATTATCTTTATATGGTTGTTTTTTATGTTGATTGCATGTTTCAAACATAATAAGGTTAATAAAAGTTGTTTTTATTTGACAACTGACTCACCCCCCTTTCTTAGATATTTTGATGGACTTTACCTTTTAGCAATTGGTATCAGAGTTGTAGGTCCTAAAAGAAAAGTTTAACAACTTAAGGAGATCCATGGTGAGTCACTATAGAAAATAAAGTCGTAAGTTTGATTGAGATAACTACGATAGCTAGAAAGAGAATTTGAAGTCACATTTTCTATGTTTAGGACTAGGATATTGGTTGAGTACAAAAAATGAGAAATGTATCATTGAAGAAGAAAAGATTGAGGATTTCATTGAGAAAGAAAGAGATCTATTCATGTGTAACATACTTTCTAGAAAAGCACTTTTGTCAGCTCTTCCTAAGAATGAATACATTCAGGTAAAAACTATAAAGAGATCTCATGAAATTTGGTTAGCTTTGGAATCTACTTTTGAAGGTGATAAACATGTAAGAGAATCATATTAAAAAATTGGATATATCTATTTCAATAGGCTAAAATTATGGAAGATGAATATGTTAGAAGCTATATTGGTAGAATATAATAGATTATTGCTAGTATCAAACCTTGTGAAGGAAATAATAATGAAGAAGAAATAATTTTGAAGATCTTGAAAAATATGAGCCCAATGTTTAATCAGATAGTGCAGATGATTGAACAAGTCATACTGTTAGGCCATTTTTCTATCATAGCAAAATCCTATGAACATGGCCTCCTCCCTGCAAATGTTTCATGGTTTGTGCTCCTGCCCTGTGATCTTCATGTTGTCACCTTGCTCTGGTCCAAAGTGCACATGTTGAATTGTAGAATCTAGTGAATTATTCAAGTTTTGAGGTCTGCAGGAAATAGTTTCAAAATCTACCTCAGTGTCGAAAACCCACAGTGTTTTCAAAAATCCAGGATGTTTTTGACCTGCATGAAAACTTGTGTTTTCACATCCTTGTTTACCTTGGTGTCAATATCGAAAACCCTATGTGTTTTTGATCCTTCGCTATTGTGAAAATTGTGTGTTTTCGACCTCACACTTCTACCTTGTTTGTTGGCATTCCTTAACTACACAGGTGTGATGGTTGGTGGGCCCAGGTTTTCAAAGTCTCTTTCTGATTGGTTGTCGCATGGCCGCATGTCAGACTTTTCTGATATGTGATCATGCGACCACTTGCCACCTATCCGCATGGGTCCAGTTCTTCCCATTGTTCTACTTGGCTGGTGGTTATGTCTTCATTCTGTGACTTGGTGACTTGTGGCTATCTCCTGGTCACTAGTTTCTAGCGGTTAATCCATTGACATTCAGTGACCTGGTGGGCAGTCTATTTCTCTTTTGTCACGTAATCTCTTCATTCTTGGTGGTTAGCAGTTGGCATCTCATGACCTGGCGGGTGGTTTGTCACGTAGTCACTGAATGCTTGGCAGTAAGTGCGGTGGGACCGGTCTTCTTGGCGTTCGAGTAGATTAAAGTTTGGTTTAATCTTGTGGCTATCATTATACCATTGATATAACTTGCTTGACCTTTAATGTAGTGGTATAGTGATAGCTGTTGATTCTCATAAGGAAGGTAGGTGGGTCCGTTGACACATATGCATAGTTGACGCTATTCTATTCATCCATGTATTTGCACAGCGACTTCTTGTTGCTGAGACCTAGTTTCTAGATGTGTCATTGGGTCCTGTGTTAGTATGACTTGGTAGCCGCAGTGAATGGTGGTGTGACATGTGGTAGGAAAGGTAGGTCTATGTGTGGGTCTAAGTGGTTTGGTGGTCCTGATAAATTTTTAGCCGCCCAACAAATTTCCCTCTTGTCTTTGGTTCACATAATGTTTGGCAATGCCCTAATTCATCTGGTGATTCAGTGAGCAATGGTCATGTGATCGCTAAGTTTTTTGGTGATGGCATAAGGTATCTCATGAACTGGTGGAAGTTCTTTGTTGCCAGTTCACCAGATAGAGTGGGCCCGATATTTCTTAGGCGGGATGACAATGTAGAAGAGATCTATGGTTGCCACATGATCATGAGGAATATTCCTCCCCTTTGTGATCATGTGACCACCGTCTGATCTTCCCAAAAGGTATGGCCTTTCTCAGTGGTGACTGGGTAGGTTAATGGTTGCAGTGTTGATAGGTTGTCGCATGATCGCATAGCCAGGAAATGGGCTATGTGACCATGTGACTAACCTCTTTATGTTAACTCTCATCACCATTGCAGAGTTAGGGTGGGTCCACAGTGCTGGTGTTGCTGAGGTGTTCTTTTTTAATTGGTTACTGACTGCTGATCGAGTTGCTGACTTTCCAAAGGGGCCTAAGACTATTGTCAATTAAGTATGATCGCTCGATGTGCCAAGAAAGAAGGGGATCGATGGCCATGTTTTAAATTTTGTTAGGTGACCATTTCTTTTCAAATTCAAACTTCTGCAGAGGGTTTGCAAGGACAGAGGTACTGGAATTCAATGCAGAAATGACCTTGTTTGCTGACAAGCGATTGGTTTTCCATTTGCAGTGTGGTCCAGGGTGCCATGAGCCTTTGTGAGGAGGTTTTAACATGTGGGGGAGGACAATTTTTGTTGGCTTGAGGTGTTTTGATGGTCTGGTCAGACTATTTTTCATGATGAATTTGTGATCCTGGGTACAAATTTGAAGATTTTATCTTTCTTGTGGATCATTCTTGTTTCTGATAGATTGGTGCTGGTTTTCCCTCCAGCATGTTGTTTTTTGAATTTTTCTATGGTTAGCCATTGTAACCCTAGCCCTAATCACCCATTGCTTGTTGCATTCTCTTTGAGAATTCCAAGGTGATTATTGGTATAAATTGTAGGTTGTTCGACTTTGTAAGGGTTCCTTCTTCTAAAAATTTTTAAGGAGAATTGGTTTAAGTGAAGGGTTCTGTCCTATAGATTTTCTCCTTCTCTCTGCATATAAGGTGTTCTTCTTCCATTGCTGGTTCAGAGAATACAATGCATATTGTAACAAACTTGTTTTATGTATGAGAATTTAGTATACTCCTACTATTACCAAGCTATCTCCATTTGAATTATGAGTCCATTGATCATATATTAAGGGTGTTTGATTTGTCTACTTGTATTGCCTATGTGTTTGCAAGTGGAGTTGTCTTCGTAGAGATAACTGGTTCAGGGTTAATGTTCATGTGTGTATGGGCTGAAATATCAAGGATAGGTCATGCTTGTCTTCCAGTGGATGTTGGTTAATGTATTGTCTTTTCATAGGTCTCTTCTAAGGGGAGGGTCAAAATCCTTTGATGGATAATAACATGATTGAATGGACAGGTGGGTGTTAAGTTGAGGTTTGGTCATGGTGTGTGATTGATGTTAGGCATCAACACATTGAGTTTATTGTTTCTTTGTTTCATAGTTGTCCCTTGCAATACTGTGTTTGACTCTATGGCCCATTGGATAAGGAACTAGTCTATCAGAAACCTAGGGAATCTCAGGGGTCCTTTCAATCCATTTAAAATCATTTCCATTCATTCCCACCCTTTCTCTTTCTTACTATTAGTGTAGGTCTCTAGTTATCAGACTCATTTCATGCAAGCAGGTTATTGCATCAGATTTGGTTTCATTGGGGTACAGGATACCTATAGGAATCTGGTAACTATTCCACAATAATACATCTGCAGGCCTTTTCAGTCATCAAGAAGAGTCATGAGTGTGCAGATGAGGCAATACCCACCTGAGTCATGTGGAGCTCAAAGAAAAAGGAGGATTTCTCTCTATCCTCATCAATTGGCACTTTTTCCCTGCCAGACTTTGGAGTGAAGACTAACTAGTTTGTGAATCATAGTGTAAACCTGGCACCATGTGGGAACAAGTTTAAAAGCCAACAAGATGGTGACTCTATTGGGGAGAGTCTAGAATAGATTCTAAAGTAAAAGACAACATTTGCAATATTTTCTCACCTAGTTGTGAGTGGCAGCTCTAAATTTTCTCTGTTTGATCAGTGCATCTTTTGATAAACAGTGCATGTTATCCTGGTGAGTTTTTGTTGGTTGGAAGAGAAAGACAAAGACAAGTGAAATATTTTTCCTCTGCAAGGAGGTGGTGACTCTACACTAAAAAGAACTTGATGGAGCTACATGATGAGCTCTAGATCTGCCTTGCTTTCTAGTTAACAAGTTTCAAGCTACAAATTTCTAGGTATTCTCTTATTGAAAATGTTTCCCTATCAAGTGTGTAGCACTGTTGTAAAGGAATGAGTGTTTGTGGGCAGTTCCTCATGGAGGAATATAGGCCCTTTTATTTTGATGGCATTGAAGGTGCCCCTAATGAGTTCTCTGCTGAGGATGGGAAGTGCTTGCCAAGATTCATGGCTGGTGGATCTATTTCTGCAAGCCAGCATGTTGATGTTGTCATGGGTATTTTTAGAGATATGGATGTTGAACATGAAGATATTGCCATGAGGTTATTTGTGCACACATTTTCTGATGGTGCAAGGAAGTGGTTCTTGTCTTTGCCTTCATGTTCAATCCCTTCTTGGGATGTGTTGAGAGCTAAGTTTATTGAGCATTTTGATAAAGTTGCTGCTCTCAAGAAGGAATTAGCAAGGTTGAAAATGGTGACTGGCAGTTAGCAAAGGACATAAGATCGCTAAGAATGGTGGCTCCGGATGATGTTCATGAGGAGGCCATTGTTTCTGATGTTGATTCTAAGATTAGTGCATATGAGGATGGTGAAGATGAATCTGAGGATGGCAATATTTCCTTTTTGTCTGTAGATTTTTCTTCTTGTCAACATGAGAGGGCAATTTTTTTGTCCCGGATTGATGATGTTTTGTGTGAAAGGGAAGATATTGAATATGATGCAGATGATGATTCCTCCATTAATTTATTCACACAAGATGATCTAAGGCCAAACATCTCCATTTTTATCTTGGATAAGAGTGATGTTTGCAATGATAGGGATGTAGTTGATGAAGAAGAAAATGAAGCTCAAAGTCCATTAAGCAGTGAAGAGATTTCAGCACTCTTGGCTGAACAGTTCCAAAGGTATGCACCTTGTTTGGATTTTGATTTGCAGCTCCCCTATAATTTATCCTTTGACATTGATAATGAGGCCAGTGTTCAAAGTGACAATGAAGATCCATGTATACAAGATTTCCCCTCTGGTAGTGACTCTACAAAAAGAGAAGTAGAAGGACATGATAGTGTGTTTTCCTATCATCAAGATTACAGTGATGAACAAATTTCTTATTCAAGCCCTTTTCCTATTTTTGCCAAGTATGATACTGAGTGTGACAATGTTGAGAACCGAGTCTTCAATAGTTGGGATAGAAATTCTTTTGGTGAAAATGATGATGCAATGTTCCCCTATTGCAGAAGCTTTGAAGAGGACCTTCACTTGGTTCATGATCCAATTCATGAGGACATCATGGAGGAACCAAATTTCTTAGTGGCTGAGGCAATGTATGAAGGTAAATCAGAGGATTCAATTTCTTCTCAGCTAGGTACTTTTATGATAATGCATGACAATCAATATGTTCCATTTCCTAATGCATTATTAGATGATATTTTTACTTCCAGTCAGCAGGGAGGAGTAGATGATGTTCCCTACTTCTTAGAATATGAATGTGAGTATGATAGTTGTGACTGGAAGAACATGGGTAGTTATCATTATAGTTTCATTCTTCAACCCATGAAAATTCACATATGTTTGCAGCAAGGTGGTCATGAAATTTTCAAGTGGCTGGTTGCATATGTGGATGAAAATTAGATCTTTGATTCAAGGGGATCATTGATTTCATTTTGGTGGCCTAGGGCCATCAAGTACAGTTCTCTTATAAACTCTGTAAATATCTTTCCCTTTCCTATTGTGTGCTTTTCCTTCCTGTTCCCTCCCTTTTTTGTGGTCCCTTCCTTTTTGTCCAGTGGGTAGTCTTCTCTCCCTGAAATCCTGAATTCTTGCATGGGCACATGTTACCCATCATCCCCAACCAGAGCCACTGTTAGGCCATTTTTTTGTCATAGCAAAATCCTGTGAAAATGGCCTCCTCCCTACAAATGTTTCATGGTTTGTGCTCCTGCCCTATGTTCTTCATGTTGTCACCTTGCTCTAGTCCAAAGTGCACATGTTGAATTGCAGAATCTAGTGAATTATTCAAGTTTTGAGGTATGTAGGAAACAGTTTCAAAATCTACCTCAGTGTCAAAAACCCACAGTGTTTTAAAAAATCTAGGATGTTTTTGACCTTTTCGTCCTACATGAAAACTTATGTATTTTCGCATCCTTGTTTACCTTGGGGTCAATATCAAAAACCCTATGTGTTTTCGATCCTTCGCTGTTGTGAGAACTTTGTGTGTTTTCAACCTCACACTTCTACCTTGTTTGTTGGCATTCCTTAACTACGCAAGTGCAATGGTTGGTGGGCCTGGGTTTTCAAAGTCTCTTCCTGATTGGTTGTTGCATGGCCACATGTCAGAATTTTCTGACATGTGATCATGTGACCACTTGCCACCTATCCACGTGGGTCTAGTTCTTCCTATTGTTCTACTTGGCTGGTGGTTATGTCTTCATTCCATGACTTGGCAACTTGTGGTTATGTCCTAGTCACTGGTTTCTAGTGGTTAATCCCTTAACATTTAGTGACCTAACAGGTGGTCTATTTCTATTTTGTCACATAATCTCTTCATTCTTGGTGGTTAGAAGCTGACATCTCATGACCTGGCAGGCGGTTTATCACGTAGTTGCTCAATGCTTGGCAGTAAGTGTGGTGGGACCAGTCTTCTTGGTGTTCAGGTAGATTAAAGTTCAGTTTAATCTTGTGGCTGTCATTATACCATTGATATAACTTGCTCAACCTTTAATGTAGTGGTATAGCGATAGCCGTTGATTCTCATAAGGAAGGCAGGTGGGTCTGTTGACACATATGCACAGTTGACACTATTTTATTCATCCATGTATTTGCACAGTGGCTTGTTGTTGGTGGGACCTAGTTTTCAGATGTGTCATTGGGTCCTGTGTTAGTATGACTTGGCAGCCGCAATGAATGGTGGTGTGACATGTGGCAGGAAAGGCAGGTCTGTGTGTGGGTCTAAGTAGTTTGGCAGTCCTGATAAATTTTTAGCAGCCTGACAAATTTCCTTCTTGTCGCTGGTTCGTGTAATGTTTGGTGATGCCCTAATTCATCTGGTGATTCAGTGAGCAATGGTCGCATGATCGCTAAGTTTTTTGGTGATGGCATAAGGTATCTCATGAATTGGCAGAAGTTCTTTGTCGCCAATTTGCCAGATAGAGTGGGCCCAGTATTTCTTAGGTGGGATGACAATGTAGAAGAGATCTATGGTTTTTGTGTGATTGTGAGGAATATTCCTCCCCTTTGCAATCATGCGACCACCGTTTGATCTTCCCAAAAGGTATGGCCTTTCTCCATGGTGACTGGGCAGGTTAACGATTGCAGTGTTGGTAGCTTGTGGCATGATCGCATAGCCAGGAAATGGGCTATGTGACCATGCGACTAACCTCTTTATGTTAACTATTATCACCATTTTAGAGTTAGGGCAGGTCCAAAGTGCCGATGTTGCCAAGGTGTTCTTTTTTGATTGGTTGCTGACTACTGATTGAGTTGTTGACTTTCCAAAGGGGCCCGCTACTATTGTCAATTAAGTAAGATTGCTCGATATGCCGGGAAAGAAGGGGATCGATGATCATGTTTTAAATTTTGTTGAGTGACCATTGATTTTCAAATTCAAACTTCTGCAAAGGGTTTGCAATGATAGAGGTACTAGAACTCAATGTAGAAATGACCATGTTTGGCGAGAAGTGATTGGTTTGCCATTTGCAGTGTGGTCTAGGGTGCCATAAGTGTTTGTGAGGAGGTTTTGACATGTGGGGGAGGATAGTTTTTGTTGGCTCGAGGTGTTTTGATGGTCTAGTCAGACTATTTTTCATGATGAATTTGTGATCCTGGGTACAGATTTCAAGATTTTATCTTTCTTGTGGATCATTCTTGTTTCTAACAGATTGGTGTAGGTTTTCCCTTCGGCATGTTGTTTTTTGAATTTTTCTGTGGTTAGCCATTGTAACCCTAGCCGTAATCACCCATAGCTTGTTGCATTCTCTTTGAGAATTCCAAGGTGATTATTGGTATAAATTGTAGGTTGTTCAGCTTTGTAAGGGTTCCTTCTTCTAAAAAATTTTGAGGGGAATTGGTTCTAGTGAAGGGTTCTATCCTGTAGATTTTCTCCTTCTCTCTGCATATAAGATGTTCTTCTTCCATTACTAGTTCAAAGAATACAATGCATATTGTAATAGACTTGTTTTATGTATGAGAATTTAATATACTCCTACTGTTACCAAGCTTTCAGAATTTGAATTCTGAGTCCATTGGTCATACATTAAGGGTGTTTGATTTGTCTACTTGTATTGCCTATGTGTTTGCAAGTGGAGTTGTCTTCGCAAATTTAACTAGTTTAGGGTTAGTGTTCATATGTGTATGGGATGAAATATCAAGGATAGGTCATGCTTGTCTTCTAGTGGATGTTGGTTAATTTATTGTCTTTTCATAGGTCTCTTCTAAGGGGAGGGTCAAAATCCTTTGATGGATAATAACATGCTTGAATGCACAGGTGGGTGTTAAGTTGAGGTTTGGTCATGATGTGTGATTGATGTTAGGCATCAACACATTCAGTATATTGTTTCCTTGTTTCATAGCTGTCCCTTGCAATACTATGTTTGACTCTATGGCCCATTGGATAAGGCACTAGTCTATCAGAGACTTAGGGCATCTCAGGGGTCCTTTCAATCCATTTCAAATCATTTCCATTCAGTCCCACCCTTTCCCTTTCTTGTTGTTAGTGTAGGTCTCTGGTTATCAGACTCATTGCATGCAAGCAGGTTATTGCATCAGATTTGGTTTCATTGGGGTACAGGATACCTATAGGAATCTAGTAACTATTCCACAATAATACATCTGCAGGCCTTTTCAGTCATCAAGAAGAGTCATGAGTGTGCAGATGAGGCAATACCCACCTGAGTCATGTGGAGCTCAAAGCAGAAGGAGGATTTCTCTCTATCCTCATCAATTGGCAATTTTTCCCTATCAGACTTTGGAGTGAAGACTAACCAGTTTGTCAATCATAGTGTAAACCTGGCACCATGTGGGAACAAGTTTAAAAGCCAACACATACCTTGTACTAAAAAATTTACTAGAGAGACTCTTCTTCAAAGATTGGAAATAGCAGAGATAAGTCTGAGATAATCTAGAGATTTTCCCATTATTGAAACTTCATTCATCACACTCTGTGTTCACCCTACATCTTTGTCAAGAAGTGCAAGTGTTAGTGGATATTATGTCATTAGTAATAGATCTAATATTGAAGAAGATATAAAGATTAAAGAGGGAATTTCCATTCTTGTGAAAAGAGAACCAAAATGTAAGAAAATCTTTAAATGTTTGACATGTGAAGAATATGGCCATTTTGCATCTAAATGTCTTAAAAGAGTGAAGAAATATAAAATGAAATTTAATCCTAGAAGACCTAAATAATCATATTATGCTAATGATGAAGAATTTGAGGCTAAGTATTGAGAAATTATTAAGTGAAAGTGATAATGAAAGTGATGATATAGCATTTGTTGCAATAAAAGAAGAAAAATCTGAAATAGAAGTCAAAGAAGAAAAAATTTTAGTATCACAGATTGAAAAGAAAACTAATGGTACCATAGATAATGGTTGTTCACATCATATAACTGGCGATGCGATTAATTTTATAAAGTATAACAATTATGATGGAGGAATTGTTAGAGTTGGAAAGAATGCACATTTCTAGATAAAAGGAATACAATCTATTACTCTTGATGGAAAGACTATCAGTGATGATGTTTACTTTGTGGATGGATTGAAACATAATCTTTTAAGTGTTGGATAGTTAGTTGACAAGGGATATCAAGTTTGGTTTACTTAAAAGACTTGTATGATAAATGGTAAGAATGGTAAGATGATTGGAACATGAGCAAGAGCTAGAGGCAATGCATTTTAGTTGAATCCTACTAAGATGACATGTTTGATTTCTAATGTTGATGTCATTTGGTTATGGCACAAAAGGTTGTGTCACATAGACTTTGATAACATTGTGAAAGAAAATACCACATTTGCAGTAAGAGATTTGCCTAAAATTGTGAAACCTACTAACATGGTATGTAAAATATGTGTTATGGAAAAATAGAAAAGAAATTATTTTCCTACCAAGAAGTTCACCACATCAACAAAATTGGAGATTGTTCATAGAGATCTAAGTGGTCCCACAAGAACAAGAGGATTCTATGGTGAAAGGTATTTTATGATTCTTGTTGATGATTTTAGTAGGATAATGTGGGTAGCATTTCTTAAAGAAAAGTTAGAAGTATTTGATAAGTTTAGATTACTTAAGAACAAAGTTGAGAATGAATCAAGAATGAAGATTAAATATTGAAGATCTGATAGAGGTGGATAATTTACTTCAAAATAATTTAATACTATTAGTGAAGTGAATGGCATTAAGAGACAACATTCAACCCCTAAAACACTTGATAAAAATGGTATTGTTGAAAGAAGAAACAAATCAGTAACTGAAGTAGCAAGAGCTATGTTGTTTGAGAATTATGTAGAAAAGATATTTTGGAGAGAAACAATAAACACAACAGTGTATATAATGAATAGAGTACACATTAGAAAAGATAGAAATAAGACTCATTATGAATTATGGTTTGGACATGCACCATCAGTAAAACATTTTAGAATCTTTGGAAGTAAGTGCTACATAAAGAGAGATGATGATATTGGTAAGTTTCATCTGAGAAGTGATGAAGGTATGTTCCTTGGTTATTTATTGAAAATAATAGTGTATAAATGTTTTAATAAGAGAACTAAGACTATTGTTGAGAGTGAAAGTATTAAAGTGGATGAGAATTTCAAAATTCAAGAAAGAGTACTTGATTATTATTTAGATGAAGAAACCTATCCTCAAACTAATCAATAAAATCTTGAATTATTTTACGAAACTAACAATGATTTGTAGAATGAGATTCATGATGAAGAAAAAAGAGAAGAACCAAGATTTGAATCTAGAATCCAAGAAAGATTTGAGACAATAACACCTTGTAAAAATATAATAAGGAATCATCTTGCTGATCATATTATTAGGAGAACAAACAGAGGAGTTATCACAAGAAAAAAAAGGCACAAGAAGAATTATGTTTGATTTCTCAAATTGAACCTAGGACTACTAGTGAATCTTGCGAAGATAACAATTGGATTCAAGAAAAGAAGAAAGAATTAGATTAGATTGAAAAAAATAATACTTGGGAACTGGTTCCTAGACCTAAGGAAAAAAGTATTATAGGAACTAAATGGGTTTTTAAAAACAAGATGAATGAACAAGGTGAACTTGTAAGAAAGAAAGAAATATTGGTATGTAAAGGATACTCACAATAAGAAGGTATTGATTATGAAGAAATATTTTCACCTATTGCAAGGATTGGAGAAATAAGAATTTTTTTGCCCTATTCAGCTTATAGTAAATTTAAATTGTATCAAATGGATGTGAAGTTAGCATTTCTTAATGGTGAATTAGAAGAAGAAGAAGTCTACATTCAGAAGCCAGATAGTTTTCCTTTGACTCAAGAAGGAGACATGGTATGTAAATTGAATAGATCCCTATATGGACTAAACAAAGCACCTAGAACCTGGTATGCAAGATTAGATAAATATTTGGAAAAAATGGGATTTTCTAAAGGCACTGCAGATAATAATTTGTATCTAAAAGAAATAGAGAATGGTCTTGGTGTAGGAGAACCCTCATAAAAATAAGATTCTTTGACACTCTATTGGATCCTTTGATGGTCCTAATATTCTATAGGACATATTAGAAATAAAGGTTTACAGTTGGACCTTATTTGTAAGACCTAGTTCCAAGATTGGCATTGATAAGCCCTTGGTCAACTATTGGTCAACAAGTGTCCCAAAACTTAGCATAGGTTATTTTCTTAGGATTTGATGTTTGAAATGTTTGGATCCATGTTGGATCATTAGATTTAGGTTTGGACTAGGTTTGGTCACCTAGGATGGAAAAGATGCTTAAAAAGATGTAAAACTTGTTATGCAACATTGACAACTTGTGCTAAAAGGTGTAATCAACCTCCCCAAAGACTATATGGTTCAAAAATAAGTTTCAACCATTTGAGAAGGCCTTCATAATCCCTACCAAGAAGGTGGAAGGTGTTAGCTCATTTTCATGTAGAATTGCCAATACAGTTTTCAAACTTGACTCACGGGTTCTTACAGGGAAAAGGCTAATTGATAAGGACCACGTCCTTCTTCTACTTCGGGCTCCACAGACCTAGGCGGCTGTACCTATATTCAGATTTAAGGCTCCACAATGAGATATTAATGGAATCAGACATTTATTTTCAAAAATGGAAAGTTTGATAAGGATAAACTCCTTCTTCTTTTTGAGCTTTAGACTCAGGCAGGTTAACCCCTTTTAAGATCTACTTCTTGAAAGGATCACAACAATAGTTTATATTCTTGATATAAACTTCATCTTCTCAGTCACTCAAAATATACATGAAAGTAAATTATTATTTGAAAATTGTTGAGGGTGAGATCTCTGCAAATCAAGGATAGACCAGTGCCTTATCTTCGGGTTATAGAGTCAAACAATGAAATGTATACCTACAGAAATCTTCTAAATGAAACACAAATAAATCCCAAATGAAGTGCCTTACAATTCATCCTCTCTTAAACATGTTTGATCATCAAATTCTTGCTAAATTCCTAAGCTCTCAGTAATTAACCTAAAGACATTACCCTTTCCTTGAAAGGAGCTAGAGATTAAAATCATAGATACTTTGTAAATGGTATATCAAAACTATCTTATAGATTCAATACAAAAAAGCCATATAATTCAAACAAGAAGACAATTGAAATCATGCAAGGGAATTATTTTTATATTCCAATAAAACCTCACTGCATTAATACACTTCAAAATCTGATAAAATATTCTAAGATTTCAACAATGGCGTTCAGCCTCTACAGTATGTTTCTCAACCTCTTCAAAAATGAACAAGGCCCTACTACTTATACTAATCAGCCATCTTGGAATCCTCAAAAGGATGCAACAAGATTCAGATGGCTGTTAAAAGATCTTGCATTAAAAATAAGATTGCAAATTTGGAAAGTTGTTTGCAACAACAGATTTACAAATATCTATTTCCAACAGTCCCGCAGGTGGCATCTTTGTCTAAAGATATTTTAGAGCAGTTGCTAAATTTGTTGTGTGAATGATGACCGCCATCCGGCTAATTTACATCATTCTTTGTTTGAAACTTGCTCTGCATCATTTTCTGGATTAGATGCCATCTGCAACTTTATTTGGCCAGGTGTCTCATTCGTGTCTGTGAAAATTTGTTTGACATTTTTGTCCCTTTTACCTTAACTTTCAAAAGTTTGGGATACTAACACCTGCCACCTCTTCAACTGATTTCCCTTTCTTCTGAATCTCCTGACAGATACATGGATTCCCAAGTCATGTAGCTTTCTTCACTTGGCCAATGAAAGGCAAGGACCTCGTCTTTCTTTGGGGACAACTTTTCCCACTCAGCAACCAACTGATGAACCTCTATTCTCACATTAGCAAAATGTAACCTAGCATCCTGGAGGAGTTCAATAAAATGTACAAATGGGGCATTTTCCTCTGTATCAAGAATGTCATTTATTTAAGTTAGCACTTGTCTATCTATTTGCTCCATCCATTGACCTTTATCCTTGATTACCCCATCTGCTTTGATAAGACCAGGGAAAATTTGGAAATCATCCTTGAAATATCTTGTTCTTAAGACTTCTGAACTTCTCTTTATACTCTCCCTGTTTACCTCAAAATCAAAAAGATCTTTGATAATCTTGTAAGTACTCGTAAGCTCAATATTTACAACACACTGATCCTTATTTCGATCAAACCATGACCTCAGAGTGTCTTTCCTTGCAGTCCATCTTTCCAAAATTTTGTCCACAGTTGCCACCTCTTTCTGAAAGGTCACCAAGACATCTGCCAATTGTTTTGTAGATTTGTATACTTCTTTAGGTCTCACCTTGGCAACAAAATGTGACACAACACCTTTTATCTTACCAGCTAACTTATTTTTTACCCTTTGATCAACATCTTCTTCATCCATGGAAGGAGGAGAAGGGGAAGGGGGAAATTCAATAATGGGACTCAATGAGGAAGGCCCTGCAGAGGAGGAAGCTATCTGAATTTGTTCTGATAACTGTATTGGGCCCTGTTCCCCCAATTTCTTTCTTAAATCTGCAATCAGAATATCTCTCTCAAGAATCCCCTGTTTCATCTCACCATAAACTTTCAAGACTATTTCCAGTTTTGTAGTGAGTTCATCTTTCTCTCTAACTTCCTTTTCTGCCACCTTTGCTGTTAATTGTGCTGTGGCCATTACCATACCTGATGCCTCCACCAAAGATGTATATGTGACTCTTCTTACAATTAAACTCCCTGAGAGGTCACCTTTGACAATTTGCTTTCCTTTATCACTTTCATTCTTCCTCAAAGACCACATCACCAATGCTTGATGATTATCACTGAAAGTGACTCCTTTAACAACTTGTTCTGCTTCTTCTAGAGTCCTATGGAGAGGAGTGGTTTGCTTTCTAACTGCATCAAACACTACTGCATCAGCTATATCCCATTCTGGGAGGATCAGTATTCCTGACATCTTTATCATATCTCTTCCCTGTTCTGGAGTAATTTGTTTGAACTTTGCAGTCATCTCTATTTTCACTTCTTCCTCTATGACTTGTAAATCCTTATCCGGATTCTCTTCATGTCTCTTCTCACAGATTTCTTGAAATTGCTTGATATTTAATTTCCAAAGAAACTGCATAAAGGCCCTAGTTTTAACAAAAGTGTCATCAACCAAAAACTCTTCACAAGCTTGCTTGATTACAGGGTCCAATTCAGTGCCTGCTAACTCCCCTGCTGTTAGATCCAACTTAGGTTCTTCTGGTAGCTCTGGAACTCCCTCATTCACTTCTTCATAAGTCATGAAGATCTAACCTAGAGCATCTACTTGCTGCACTTGTTCTGCAATTTCTTGGTCCTCAAAAATTCTTATAGGAGATTGTGATGGGGAGTACTCCTCTTCCACATGACTAGGTCTCTCTTCCAACCTTTGCCTTTTTGATGTGGGTGGAGCATCAACAATATCTTCAGCAATCTGAGGAGGAGAATTAGGGATTTCCACAATCTCCTTTTGTTTTCCAACCTGTTGTGAGGTTGATGGGATACCCCTTTTGTCCATTTTCTTTTACTGGCTCTGTTCTGGTATCACCGCATTGTAACCATTCTTCTTTTGTACCACATATCTCCCCGGGGGTAATCCTTTTGCAAACACAAGCTTACTCAATAATTGTCTAGCCTTTTCTAGATCATCCTTCATTACTTTTTCCTTCTTCTCATTTAAAGTCTGGAAAACACCCTGAAAACAATTCATGAGAGTGTCTATTTTCTTCCCCATTGGAGTTATGCTTTTCAGGGGATCCCATCCTGAATCAAATTGCCGGATAAAATCTAGTGTTTTCTTGTATACCAACCATTTTTCTTTCATGACTTCTTGTTCCTGTACTTTAGGTACATTCCTGATGATGTCTTCAGGGAAATTAAAAATGTGGTTGATCATGGCACACTTGGCTCTCTTTTTAAACATTTCATTATAAAACCCTTCTCGATCTGCTGTTCTGGCAACTGCAGTAGCCATATGGTACGGGGCCAAAATTTTATCCATGTAGACCCATCCACCCTTGGTAATTATGAATCGATGGGCAATGGTAACATTTGGGAATAAAGTTCCCTTACCTTTCCCTGTGAGGGCACATTCCTCAATATCACCCAATTGCCTTAAAAACTCTGCAACTCTAATCCTAAGGGGTACTTGATAGGGCAGTATAAAAGGGGTCCCCCTGAAACCATACAATCTGATAACAGTTGATACATTGTAAAAAATAACATCTCCCCAATTGTGGACGATGTTCAAATTCTTGGCAAACTGGTTTGGCCTAACAAGTTGTGCTAACATTGTTGGGATCCTTGGGTTATCTAAAACAAATAGCTTCCTGAGTCTAGCTGCAAAACGTTTATCAAAATTGATAAAACTATGATCCCTTTTATCCCAGGTCATTGTGAGGCTCCATAATTGGACTGGCATGTCTTCACCATCCTTCTTTCTCACCAATTCCATTTCTTGTTCAAAATAGCTTGCTCCTTTGAACAGAAACATGTATATCATGAAAGAGTACCAGCCAAAGGGTCTATCACTTTCATTCTTCTGAATCTTTACTAATCCATTATGAATTAATTCAGCAATGAAAGGAGAAAAATCAAAAGTGATAGACACGTGTGGATGTAAAATTTGGATCATCATGCACATCAAGTGTATTGGCATCCTATCACTAACATCCTCTCCAAAAACTTGACACAATGACCACTATGCACCCCTAGCTCTGAGATCAAAATATTCTATTTTAAAAGGCTCCGGAGTGTTCTGCCCCACAACAACCATTTTCCCAATTTTTGTGCAAAAATCCTTCAACAACTTGCCTTTATAATAGTTCCTTTGTGCATTGTAAACTTGCCTTAATTCTTCAAAATTAATGCTTTCCAAACTTTCTGACGGTTCACTCAATCCGAACACCTTCCTAATTTCTTCAGTTGAAAGCTTAAACAATAACACCCTCTTTGCATCCCTAATTTCTCTAGTGATTGGATCATAATTTTTTGCAACCTGGGTTATCAAATCTACATCTAGAAAGACACCAGGCACGACAAGTTTTCCTAAGTCAGATTGCCATATATTGCTTGCAGGATGAGGGGCATTTCTCTGACTAAAACCTACCTTGAACAATTCCAGTCCTGTGGTATCAGAGTCACCTCTTGCGTTGATAGTACCAATCTTGGCTTCTCTAATAAAACTTGTCGTATCATATAAACCTTCTGCTATTTTTACCCTAGGGTCTTTAGGAATCAGACTCCTACTCTTCACCGGAGTAGTGGAAGAGCTAGGAAGTAACTACAATAAATCCTCGTGCAAACCTCTTTCACTATACTCTACTTTACCCGACAATTCTTTCCTTGGGGCCATTTTACAGTTTATTTAAATAGAAATTCTTGCACGATAGACTAAACACAGAACTGTAATCCTTTCAAAAAGGAAGCAAATCACACAAGAATTTCTAACCTTTTCTCTCAGAAGCCACCTGGGAAAAGAAACCAATCCTCAGAAATCTTCACGCCTAAATCTCTGCAAACTTTGATCTCTTTGTGCTTCTGAAAATGCGTGAAATTCTGATATATGAGCCACTTAAAGTAGTCCTGTCAACAATTAATTCAGCATGATTGAAACAATTACTCCTCCGAAAGAGTGAACTGTCACTTCTTCAACGGGAAACCTTACTTCGCACCATTTTACCTTCAGTTTGAATGAGAACCGTTGATCCTCATTAGCAGATGATCCAATGGCTTATCGCATGATCGCATGGCTTAAAAAACACTCATGCGAACATGCGACTAACTATCACACTACCTTTTTGTTCCTGGCGGTCTCTTGTAACTTTCCTTTGTTAACATGAAATGCTTTTCACATGATCGCATAGCTTAAAAGAAGCTTATGCGAACATGCGAAACCTGTTATCACTAACTGTCACTATCTTCTTTTAAACCGCTGGTCCCACCCTGCCTTCGTCAATAAAGAAACTCCACGTTTGCGACACCTGGCAGGATGTCAGGTACTTTCTCTCTTTTCAAGCACCGGTGTTTGCTGAAGCTAACCAATGAGAAGACTTCATTTGTGCACATCTGTCAAAATTTTTACCAGAGAATCGCACTTGATTCATCGCAAGATCAATGGTCTGTCACATAATCGCATAGGCTAAAAGATTCCATGCGATTATACGATGGTCGTCCGATCTTCCCTTTACTATTTTTAAAACCTCAGAGATTCTTCCGTCACCGGCCTCACTGGTCTCAACAAATAGAAAGCCGCCAGTTGTAAGCTACTTGTAAGTGGTCCCACTGATCTCCATATCCGGCTTTTGTTATAAGATTAACAGCCATTTCACATGTTCGCATAGCTTCTAAGATTCCATGCGAACATGCGATCGCCATTAGATCTTTGTTGAAGATTCTCGGTTGGAACGAACTTAGAACATAGGAAAATGTTATTTAATATCACCGAGTTTCTAGACTAAGAAAAACATAACCCCCCGTCGCGTATTAAAAAAAATGCACGTGCTCTTTAACGGACCTAGGTGATTTTTAAAAAAAGGTAATGCTCGAAAAGGAATAAAGAAAATGACTTAGGATTTATTTTGAAAGTGGTAAGCATTTTAGGGTTTTTTTCACATGAATTCAAAATTCTTCAAAGGCAAGACCTAGGGTAAGGACTTTGAAATAGGGCTACGTCAACTTTTTTGAAGAACTCCAAAACCTGGACCTAGGAAACTTTACAGACCAGAGGATTAACCTATCAAAATGGACAAAAACCTCAGAATTTTAAGAATATTCCCAACAGTGGCTCTATCTGAGGATGCTTGATTTTCAAAATCATAGCAAGAACTTACGAATCTCTGGGAGGCAAACCACAAAACCTAAACCTAAAACAGGAAACAAACACGCAACAGAAATGAACACACCTATACAAATATACAAGCCTACTGTGCATGGAAAAAGAACTAACTGAAGAAAATTTTCCAAAAATTGTCCATGCACTGGCAATTCTTTCTTTTCACCATCCAAATGTTGCAAGAAATATGAATCCTTACCATGGGTTTGATGAATAACATAAGGTCTCATCCATAAGGACTCAAACTTTTTATGTTTTCCTTTATCTTCAGCCCTGGCATTCCATTGGAGAACCATATCACCAGGCTGGAACTTTCTCACAGTTGCTCTTTTATCAAAAAGATATTTCATCTGCTGCTGCAACTTTATATTTTCCTTTTGTCCCTCCCTTCTAATTTCATCTAATTCAATTAGCTGAACCATTCTCTCCTGTAATGGATCACTGATTTCCATATCCTCTTCTTGCATGAACTTATAGATCAGAAGGAAGTTATTCACTGGCAATCTTGATTTAGCACCATATACCATTTCAAAAGGGGACTTACCAGTAGCCCTCTTCTCAGAAATCCTATCAGCCCAGAGTGCTAACTTTAGTTTTACATGCCAACTTCTCTTGTTCTTTTCCAGGGTTTTCTTTAGAATTTGCAGAATACTCTTGTTGCTAGATTCAGCCTGTCCATTGGCTTGTGGATGATAAGGGGATGAGTAAGACAATACTATGCCCATTTCTGAGCAAAGATCAGTGATCTCTTGTGACCTAAAGCTCATAGCATTGTCAACAACCAATTTAACAGGAACACCAAATCTAGTAATTATGTTGTCCATCAGAAACTCAATGACAACAGCACTGGTCGCCCTTTTGGTTGGGATTGCTTCAATCCACTTGGTGAAATAATCAGTAGCCACCAGAATGTGACTATGTCCCCCACTAGACTTCTTAGAGAATTCTCCTATAAAATCCATACCCCACATTGCAAAAGGAGCTTCTGCAACCACAGGGTTCAATAATAATGCACCTAAAAACTTCAATTTTTTAGAGAACCTTTGACAGGGTTCACATTTCCTCACATAAGAATGAGTGTCTTTCAACAACACAGGCCAATAATATCCCGCTCTTAAGATTTTATGAGCTGTTGATCTAGCAGAATGATGTCCTCCACACATTCCAAAATGCATTTCTTTTAACATTTTCTCTGATTGATGCTTATCCAGACAAAAAAGTAAAATACCATCATTATCCTTCCAATACAAATCACCTTGGATCAACACATATCTCTGAGCTTGCAATCTCAGACTTCTTCTTTGGTTATCACTTAACTCGGGTGGACATTTGGCATTTTTAATAAAATAAATAACATCCTTGTACCAGGGTTGCATTTCAATACTGGTAATCATATCAATGTTAGCAGCAACATTATTTACCTGAACAAGGTCCATGTTTTCCTCAGTCATTAACTTAGCAAGTCCCAATCCTCTCACCAATTTTGTAATGTGAATTTCCAGGTCAAACTCTTGAATCTTGTTTATCCATTTGCACCTCTTTCCTGTGACTTCACTCTGTGTTAAGATGTCCTTCACTACAGCATGAGGAACATAAGCATTAACCTTTCCACAGACCAAATATGGTCTAAAAGCCTTGACTGCCTTTACAAGTGCATAAGCTTGCTTTTCCATTAGTTCATAATTTAATTCAGCAGATTGTAATGACTTGCTGAAAAAAGCTATAGGGTGCTCATACCCTTCTTGATCCTTCTGCAAAAGGATAGCTGCAATAGTATGAAAAGATGCAAAGGAAAATAGAGAAAATGGTTTTAAGTAATCAGGGGATACCAAAACCGGGGCCTCCTGAATTGCCTTTTTGATTTTTGCAAAAGCTTGCTGAGCTTCAAGGTTCCAATCAAACTTCACATCCTTCTTCAGGAACTTCACTATGGGCTTGACCAATTCTGCAAAGTTAGCAATAAATCTTCTTACAAAATTAATCTGTCCCAAAAATGATTGGACACCTTTTATGTTTTTTGGTGGAGGGACTTTTTGAATTGCTTCTACTCTTTCAGGATCAATCCTGACTCCTTTTGACACTATGTGCCCAAGTAACTTCCCTTCTGTCACAACAAACTGACACTTTTTGGGATTCAAAGACACACCAAATTCTAGGGCCTTAAGAATGACCTTCTCCAAATGGGAACAATGATCCTCAGCTTTCTTGGAATAAGCAGTGAGATCATCTTGATAAACAACCATTAAGACATTTATCAATTCCTCAAATGCAACATCCATGGCTCTCTGAAATGTTGCTCCAGCATTTTTTAAACCAAAAGGCATGCGAACATATACATATGTTCCCCATGGGGTTGTAAAGGCTGTCTTGAATTGTTCTAATTCTTTGACCAGCACTTGATTATACCCGGAGAAACCATCCATCATTGACAAGAGTTCACATCCAGTCACCCTATGTAGCATAGCCTCCATATTAGGCAATCCATAGTTATCCTTAAGTGAAGCTACATTCAGGTTTCTGAAATCAACACAGAGCCTAATATCTCCGTTCTTTTTCCTTACTGGCACAAGATTTGAGACCCAAGTTGAGTGCCTAATTGGTTCAATAATACCAGCATCTCTTAGTTTTGTCAACTCAACTTGCATCTTGGTAGCCAATAGGGGGTTAATGGGTCTCTGCTTCTATCTAAAAGGTCTGGTTTCCTCTTTTAAAGGAATTTCATGCTGAAACAAATCAGCCCTATAGGCTTTGAGATCATCATAGGACCAAGAAAATACATGCTTGTATTTTTTCAGAAGTCTTATCAGATTTCCTCTGATCTCTTTACTCAGTTTCTTGCCAATGTATACCATTTGGGGGAAATTTTCTGAACCCAGGTTTATTTCCTCTAAGTCCTCCATTTTAGTATTAGACTTTTGAGACAAAAAACCATCATTTATTTTAAACATTCCTTCCAATTCTACTAACCCTTTAGGTATGTGGTTGGATGGCAACTGCACTATCTCATTCCCCATGATGCATTATTTTCCCTCAACACACTGTTGTATCTCATTGAGATCTATTTGCTGACCATCATATTGATCAAGGCCTTGAAGGAACCTAAGGATATCTAAGTCATCCTCAAAAACTTGCCAATTATATACATTGTCAGGCATTGCAGGCCTAGATTTGACCTCTAACATAGACACACTAGTGAGGGTTATATCTTCACTTTTAAGGGCAACATTTGCAAGAAAATCTGCCATGATATTATTGGATCTTTCTACCCAAAGCAGATTGAAAGCATCAAAAAATTCTAGCCTATCCCAAACAACATGTTTATATAATTTTAGTTTCTCATCTTTAGAGGCATACTGAGATCTCACTTGGGCTATAATCAGCTGGGAATCACCATAAGCCTTTAAAGATTTAATACCATGTTTTATGGCCACATCTAACCCCAGTATCAAAGCTTCATACTCAGCAGTGTTATTTGCACACTCAAAAGTTAACAAGAATGAGTATTTAAATGTAATACCTGATGGGGAAATGAACACTACACCAGCTCCTGATCCTTCCTTAGAGCACCCACCATCAAAGAACATTTTCCAAAGCCCATCTTGCTGCAAAATCAACTCATCCACAATTGGGTCTGTGTTTTTTAACTGAGGTACCATTTCTTCAATCACAAAATTGCTCATGTCAATATCTACAAAGCAATTCAGATCCTCCGGAGCAACCACTTCAATCATGACTGAAGAAAGGGGCTCCCTGTAGAACTTTACCTCAGTTCCATTGATTGGGATGGTAGCATAAGATAAATCCAGTTGCAATTTTCCACCCACTGCTGCAGCCCATTGTCTTGACAATAACATGCCATAGTGAGGTTTTGTATCAACAACCACCACATCCATTTTATATGTGGCTTCTGGGAATGTAGAAATTTTCACCTCTATTCCAATCAGGCTCCCTACAATAGGAACTACCCTATTATCCATGGCATAACACCTTCCCTTGGATGTATCAACCCGCAATCCTAACTCCTTCATCACTTGGTAAGGCATTACAGTTGTAGCAGCACCAGAGTCAATCATACAATTTTTTAGCAAAAAATTATTTACAAGCAAAGTGACATAGAAAGGATTGATAGAAGAGGGTTCCTGTGTCACAATTGTCCCGACACATACATCAGAGATGTCATCAATTGCTATTGGCTTGTCTAGGGATTTCCCTTCATCTTGTAGAACAGGAGTAGTTCTCTGCTCACTTATGAGAGCCAGGGCTGCTGCTTTGTGCTCTTCTATTTTCAACATTTCAAGCAGAGGAATGGAAACCTTCATTTGGGACAAAGCATGTCTCATATTAAAAGTAGGGGAATCAGTACCAAAATCAGGGTGATCTTTTGACTTACCAAACTTCTTTTTCACCTTGTCGGCAATAACTTCTTATTTCCCTTTCTTTTCAATTTCAAACCCTTCATCTTTATTGTTCACAATATTGGGCTTTGGGGAGTCCTTATTCTGAGGATTACTTTTGACAAACACTGATCTAGGGACTCCCTGATCACCACCTACCTTCCTGTTCCTCAAATTGTATGAGGACTTTGCTTGTGTAATAGCAGCCACAGTTAGACTCTTAATTTCTTCTTCACTAGGCTTTCTCCATTGTCTTTCATCTGATCCAGACTCTACCATATGAGTCTTATAGTCATCATTATCAAACTCTTCCTGATCAGACTGAGTAAATATTTGTTGTTCACAATCAGAAAAAATCTTCCTCTTATGATCAACATTAGGGAAAATAAATTCATCATCTGAGGACTCAAGATCCTCCATTAGTTCAGTAGTAAACATGTTAATAGTAGGCTTTTCAGATCCTTCATAATCTCCTGCATATGAGTTAGTGGCCTCTTCTCCCAGAGCCTGAGCAACAGCACACTGGAATGGTGAGTGAGGCATACTACAGGCCACACACCAAGGGGTACTTTCCACATTATGTGCTATATTTTTCTTTAAAGGATCTAGTGTATCCCTTCCCTTTTGGGGTTCATTGTTGTTAGGAACAGGCCTCCCATCTTTCCAGTTGGTTTTGTAAGGCATATCTCTCAGATTAGGGGCTTTGTCCTGCCTTTGATAAGGAGGTCTCATATCTTGAAATTTTCTACCACCTTTATCAAACCTTGTTGGGAAATCTTTATTGTTACCAGGCCCTTTGTCCATTCTATCCTCCTCTTTGGATGGCCTTGCAGGTTGTGGCCTGGTTTCTTTCCACAATCTACCTTCATCCCTTTTATACATTTGGCCAGATGCCTTTCGGTTACTTTCAATATTTATTGCCAACTTAAAAGCATCTCTAAGGGTACGGGGATTCTTATCTCTCAAAAGGTAAGACATCTTACCATCCATAGAATTGAAATAAGTTGTCATGTAGACTGCATCATCTAGCCTCAATACTTGGAACAATTTGTACATAGCCTTTTGGAATCGGCTATTGAACTCTGACATGCTCTCATTGTAATGTTTCTTGATATTATTGAGCTCATTGAGCATGTAACTAGAGTTCACATGTTCTGCATATTGCTCTTTAAAACATCTGACAAATTCCTCCCAAGATGCAATACTGTTCTCAAGTAAGCCCCTATACCAATCCCTAGCATCCTCAATCAATGATTGAACAAAGAGCTTCATTATGACATCTTCGTGGTCAATCTCATAATCATTGACTTTATCTGTAAAAAACTTTAGATGCTCTTCATAGGTAATAACATTATTCCCAGTAAATAATGGGATCTTCTTTCTGATTTCATTGGGGATAGCATTAGGCTAGCAATACCATCAAAAAACAAAGGCCTATATCTATCCATATGAACTGGTCATCTTTGGATAGTTGTTTGATTCAGAGGGGTAATTACAACATTTTGACAGGGTATAGTTCCCACTGTATCACTAGCTATGATGGGAACTTGATTGGGAACCGATCTAGGTAAAGTTTGTCCATGGTGAAAGGCTTGAGCATTTGGAAGAAAAGTATTGGGCTGATTGGAAGGAGTTGTTCCTATAGTGATAGGGACAGAGGTACTAGCAGATGTGTTCATGTTAGCATGTAGGAAGGCAATCTTCCTCTTCATTTCATCAGCAGCAGCCTCCAACTCAAGTTTTTCCAGTTGAATAGCCAATTCTTCCTTTGCTTTTCTAGCCTTCTCCAAGTCTATACTTGTGTGAGAATGTATATTAGGAGGGACTAAAATTTTCTTGGGCTCATTAATATGTATACCCACCAATTTCTATTTTCCCTTATTAGGGATTTCTTTGTGAGTATTTATAATCTCCTTGTTTCTCTGAATTTCAGAGGGATTCAATTGCCTTAAGACATGGCTTGTTCCTTCAAATTCACCCTGCTTTGGTTTATTATCCTAGGCCTACTTTCTCAAATCTTCCATGTCACTAAATAAGTCCCTATTTAAACCTTGAACATCTTGGTTTAAATCACTAACTTGGGTTTCATTTTTCTTGGTTCTCTTGAGAAGTTCTTGCCTCTCTATGAGTAAATCACAGATTTGCTGTTCTCTTGCTTTCAACCTATTGGCAATCTCAGCCAGTTGTTCACTCTCCTTTTTTCTTAAAGCAACCACCTCTTCTCTCAACTTGTCAGAATCATAGGAGGTGGCCTCAGTAGCAGAGGTTTCTTCTAGTTGTTCTAAAATTTCTCTTGAAGGGAAAAAACCTTCTTCTATGGCCTCTGTGATAACTTCTTTCTACATGTGCACCCCTGGTGTAACCCTCTTGACATGTTCGGGATCATTAGAAGAAGATGAAGACTCATGAGGGAGTGGGACATAAGATCTTTCGCGAGAGGGGCCTTGGGAACTAGTACTATGTTGACCTCTCCTAGACCATTGTTTTCTACTTGGCGTATGGAGCTCATCACCCATATTCTCTTCGGGGTGATCTTTGTAATAAGACCTAGTGTACTTTGGTCGACTCATGGTATAGCAATATTAGCAAAGTTTACAATAATTTAGCAACTAGTAGCACAGAGTTTAGAGTCACCACCCACTTTTATGCGGGAATGAAAATATTTTAGACTGGTCTACAAATGCACAAAAGACAGGATTTGCACTAACCTTTTGCATGCTATTCAGAAAGTTAGTCCCCAGTAGAGTTGCCAATTTGTTAGCTCATTTTCATGTAGAATTGCCAATACAGTTTTCAAACTTGACTCACGGGTTCTTACAGGGAAAAGGCTAATTGATAAGGACCACGTCCTTCTTCTACTTCAGGCTCCACAGACCGAGGCGGGTGTACCTATATTCAGATTTAAGGCTCCACAATGAGATATTAATGGAATCAGATGTTTATTTACAAAAATGGCAAGTGTGATAAGGATAAACTCCTTCTTCTTTTCGAGCTTTGGACTCAGGCAGGTTAACCCCTTTTAAGATCTACTTCTTGAAAGGATCACAACAATAGTTTATATTCTTGATATAAACTTCATCTTCTCAGTCACTCAAAATATACATGAAAGTAAATTATTATTTGAAAATTGTTGAGGGTGAGATCTCTGCAAATCAAGGATAGACTAGTGCCTTATCTTCGGGTTATAGAGTCAAACAATGAAATGTATACCTACAAAAATCTTCTAAATGAAACACAAATAAATCCCAAATGAAGTGCCTTACAATTCATCCTCTCTTAAACACGTTTGATCATCAAATTCTTGCTAAATTCCTAAGCTCTCAGAAATTAACCTAAAGACATTACCCTTTCCTTAAAAGGAGCTAGAGATTAAAATCACAGATACCTTGTAAATGGTATATCAAAACTACCTTATAGATTCAATACACAAAAGCCATATAATTCAAACAAGAAGACAATTGAAATCATGCAAGGGAATTCTTTTTATATTCCAATAAAACCTCACTGCATTAATACACTTCAAAATCTGATAAAATATTCTAAGATTTCAACAATAGCGTTCAACCTCTACAGTATGTTTCTCAACCTCTTCAAAAATGAACAAGGCCCTACTACTTATACTAATCAGCCATCTTGGAATCCTCAAAAGGATGCAACAAGCTTCAGATGGCTATTAAAAGATCTTGCATTAAAAACAAGATTACAAATCTGGAAAGTTGTTTGCAACAACAGATTTACAAATATCTATTTCCAACAGTCCCGCAGGTGGCATCTTTGTCTAAAGATATTTTAGAGCAGTTGCTAAATTTGTTGTGTGAATGATGACCACCATCTGGCTAATTTACATCATTCTTTGTTTGAAACTTGCTCTCCCTCATTTTCTGGATTAGATGCCATCTGCAACTTTATTTGGCCAGGTGTCCCATTCGTGTCTGTGACAATTTGTTTGACATTTTTGTCCCTTTTACCTTAACTTTCAAAAGTTTGGGATACTAACACCTACCGCCTCTTCAACTGATTTCCCTTTCTTTTGAATCTCCTGATAGATGCATGGATTCCCAAGTCATGTAGGTTTCTTCACTTGGCCAATGAAAGGCAAGGACCTCGTCTTTCTTTGGGGACAACTTTTCCCACTCAGCAACCAACTGATGAACCTCTATTCTCACATTAGCAAAATGTAACCTAGCATCCTGGAGGAGTTCAATAAAATGCACAAATGGGGCATTGTCCTCTGTATCAATAATTTCATTTATTTTAGTTAGCACTTGTCTATCTATTTGCTCCATCCATTGACATTTATCCTTGATTACCCCATCTGCTTTGATAAGACCAGGGAAAATTTGGAAATCATCCTTGAAATATATTGTTCTTAAGACTTCTGACCTACTCTTTATACTCTCCTTGTTTACCTCAAAATCAAAAAGATCTTTGATAATCTTGTAAGTACTTGTAAGCTCAATATTTACAACACACTGATCCTTATTTCGATCAAACCATGACCTCAGAGTGTCTTTCCTTGCAGTCCATCTTTCCAAAATTTTGTCCACAATTGCCACCTCTTTCTAAAAGGTCACCAAGACATCTGCCAATTGTTTTCCAGATTTGTATACTTCTTTAGGTCTCACCTTGGCAACAAAATGTGACACAACACCTTTTATCTTACCAGCTAACTTATTTTTTACCCTTTGATCAACATCTTCTTCATCCATGGAAGGAGGAGAAGGGGAAGGGGGAAATTCAATAATGGGGCTCGATGAGGAAGGCCCTGCAGAGGAGGAAGCTATCTGAATTTGTTCTGATAACTGTATTGGGCCCTGTTCCACCAATTTCTTTCTTAAATCTCCAATCAGAATATCTCTCTCAAGAATCCCCTGTTTCATCTCACCATAAACTTTCAAGACTGTTTCCAGTTTTGTAGTGAGTTTATCTTTCTCTCTAGCTTCCTTTTCTGCCACCTTTGCTATTAATTGTACCATGGCCATTACCATACCTGATGCCTCCACCAAAGATGTATCAGTGACTCTTCTTACAATTAAACTCCCTGAGAGGTCACCTTTGACAATTTGCTTTCCTTTATCACTTTCATTCTTCCTCAAAGACCACATCACCAATGCTTGATGATTATCACTGAAAGTGACTCCTTTAACAACTTGTTCTGCTTCTTCTAGAGTCCTATGGAGAGGAGTGGTTTTCTTTCTGACTGCATCAAACACTAATGCATCAGCTATATCCCATTCCGGGAGGATCAGTACTCCTGACATCTTTATCATATCTCTTCCCTGTTCTGGAGTAATTTGTTTGGACTTTGCAGTCATCTCTGTTTTCACTTCTTCCTCTATGACTTGTAAATCCTTATCCGAAGTCTCTTCATGTCTCTTCTCATAGATTTCTTGAAATTGCTTGATATTTAATTTCCAAAGAAACTGCATAAAGGCCCTAGTTTTAACAAAAGTGTCATCAACCAAAAACTCTTCACAAGCTTGCTTGATTACAGGGTCCAATTCAGTGCCTGCTAACTCCCCTACTGTTAGATCCAACTTAGGTTCTTCTGGTAGCTCTGGCACTCCCTCATTCACTTCTTCATAAGTCATGAAGATCTGACCTAGAGCATCTACTTGCTGCACTTGTTCTGCAATTTCTTGGTCATCAAAAATTCTTATAGGAGACTGTGATGGGGAGTACTCCTCTTCCACATGAACAGGTCTCTCTTCCAACCTTTTCCTTTTTGATGGGGGTGGAGCATCAACAATATCTTCATCAATCTGAGTAGGAGAATCGGGGATTTCCACAATCTCCTTTTGTTTTCCAACCTATTGTGAGGTTGATGGGATACCCCTTTTGTCCATCTACTTTTTCTGGCTCTGTTCTGGTATCACCACATTTTAACCAGTCTTCTTTTGTACCACATATTTCCCCGGGGGTAATCCTTTTGCAAACACAGGCTTACTCAACAATTGTCTAGCCTTTTCTGGATCATCCTTCATTACTTTTTCCTTCTTCTCATTTAAAGTCTGGAAAACACCCTGAAAACAATTCATGAGAGTGTCTATTTTCTTCCCCATTGGAGTTATGCTTTTCAGGGGATCCCATCCTAAATCAAATTGCTGGATAAAATCTAATGTTTTCTTGTATACCAACCATTTTTCTTTCATGACTTCTTGTTCCTGTACTTTAGCTACATTCTTGATGATGTCTTCAGGGAAATTAAAAATGTGGTTGATCATGGCACACTTGGCTCTCTTTTTAAACATTTCATTATAAAACCCTTCTGGATTTGCTATTCTGGCAACTGCAGTAGCCATATGGTACGGGGCCCAAATTTTATCCATGTAGACCCATCCACCCTTGGTAATTATGAATTGATGGGCAATGGTAACATTTGGGAATAAAGTTCCCTTGCCTTTCCCAGTGAGGGCACATTCCTCAATATCACCCAATTGCCTTAAAAACTTTGCAACTCCAATCCTAAGGGGTACTTGATAGGGCAGTATAAAAGGGGTCCCCCTGAAACCATACAATCTGATAACAGTTGATACATTGTAAAAAATAACATCTCCCCAATTGTGGACGATGTTCAAATTCTTGGCAAACTAGTTTGGCCTAACAAGTTGTGCTAACATTGTTGGGATCCTTGGGTTATCTAAAACAAATAGCTTCCTGAGTCTAGCTGCAAAACGTTTATCAAAATTGATAAAACTATGATCCCTTTTATCCCAGGTCATTGTGAGGCTCCATAATTGGACTAGCATGTCTTCACCATCCTTCTTTCTCACCAATTCCATTTCTTGTTCAAAATAGCTTGCTGCTTTGAACAGAAACATGTACATCATGAAAGAGTACCAGCCAAAGGGTCTATCACTTTCATTCTTCTGAATCTTTACTAATCCATTATGAATTAATTCAGCAATGAAAGGAGAAAAATCAAAAGTGATAGACATGTGTGCATGTAAAATTTGGATCATCATGCACATCAAGTGTATTGGCATCCTGTCACTAACATCCTCTCCAAAAACTTGACACAATGACCAATATGCACCCCTAGCTCTGAGATCAAAATATTCTATTTTAAAAGGCTCCGGAGTGTTCTGCCCCACAACAACCATTTTCCCAATTTTTGTGCAAAAATCCTTCAACAACTTGCCTTTATAATAGTTCCTTTGTGCATTGTAAACTTGCCTTAATTCTTCAAAATTAATGCTTTCCAAACTTTCTGACGGTTCACTCAATCCGAACACCTTCCTGATTTCTTCAGCTGAAACCTTAAACAATAACACCCCCTTTGCATCCCTAATTTCTCTAGTGATTGGATCATAATTTTTTGCAACCTGGGTTATCAAATCTACATCTAGAAAGACACCAGGCATGACAAGTTTTCCTAAGTCAGATTTCCATATATTGCTTGCAGGATGAGGGGCATTTCTCTGACTAAAACCTACCTTGAACATTCCAGTCCTGTGGTATCAGAGTCACCTCTTGCGTTGATAGTACCAATCTTGTATTCTCTAATAAAACTTGCCGTATCATATAAACCTTCTGCTATTTTTACCCTAGGGTCTTTAGGAATCAGACTCCTACTCTTCACCGGAGTAGTGGAAGAGCCAGGAAGTAACTGCAATAAATCCTCGTGCAAACCTCTTTCACTATACTCTACTTTACCCGACAATTCTTTCCTTGGGGCCATTTTACAGTTTATTTAAATAGAAATTCTTGCATGATAGACTAAACATAGAACTGTAATCCTTTCAAAAAGGAAACAAATCGCACAAGAATTTCTAACCTTTTCTCTCAGAAGCCACTCGGGAAAAGCAACCAATCCTCAGAAATCTTCATGCCTGAATCTCTGCAAACTTTGATCTCTTTGTGCTTCTAAAAATGCATGAAATTCTGATATATGAGCCACTTAAAGTAGTCTTGTCAACCATTAATTTAGCACGATTGAAACAATTACTCCTTTGGAAGAGCGAACTGTCACTTCTTCAATGGGAAACCTTACTTCGCACCATTTTACCTTCAGTTTGAACGAGAACTGTTGATCCTCGTTAGCAGATGATCCAACAGTTTATCGCATGATCACATGGCTTAAAAAACACTTATGCGAACATGCGACTAACCGTCACACTACCTTTTTGTTCCTAGCGGTCTCTTGTAACTTTCCTTTGTTAACATGAAATGCTTTTCGCATGATCGCATAGCTTAAAAGAAGCTTATGCTAACATGCGAAAACCTGTTATCACTAACCGTCACTATCTTCTTTTAAACCACTATTCCCACCCTGCCTTCGTCAATAAAGAAACTCCACGTTTGCGACACCTGGCAGGATGTCAGGTACTTTCTCTCTTTTCGAGCACCGGTGTTTGCTGAAGCTAACCAATGAGAAGACTTCATTTGTGCACATCTGTCAAAATTTTTACCAGAGAATCGCACTTGATTCATCGCAAGATCAACGGTCTGTCGCATAATCGCATAGGCTAAAAGATTCCATGCGATTATAGGATGGCCGTCTGATCTTCCCTTTACTGTTTTTAAAACCTCAGAGATTCTTCCGTCACCGGCCCCACTGATCTCAACAAATAGAAAGCCGCCAGTTGTAAGCTACTTGTAAGTGGTCCCACTGATCTCCATATCCGGCTTTTGTTATAAGATCAACAGCCATTTCGCATATTCGCATAGCTTCTAAGATTCCATGCGAACATGCGATCACCGTTAGATCTTTTTTGAAGATTCTCGGTTGGAATGAACTTAGAAGATAGGAAAATGTTATTTAATACCACCAGGTTTCTAGACTGAGAAAAACATAACCCCCCCCCCCCCCCGCATATTAAAAAAAATGCACGTGCTCTTTAATGGACCTAGGTGATTTTTAAAAAAGGTAATGCTCGAAAAGGAATAAAGAAAATGACTTAGGATTTATTTCGAAAGTGGTAAGCATTTTAGGGTTTTTTTCACATGAATTCGAAATTCTTCAAAGGCAAGACCTAGGGTAAGGACTTTGAAATAGGGCTACGTCAACTTTTTTGAAGAACTCCAACACCTGGACCTAGGAAACTTTACAGACCAGAGGATTAACCTATCAGAATGGACAAAAACCTTAGAATTTTAAGAATATTCCCAACAGAAGGCATAATGATGTACTTTGGCATTAAGAATCAATAAAATATAACCATTTCTCTACAAATCCTGATGATAGTTGAATAGTATGGATTGGTATGGAGAGAAGGGAATGAAATTATGAGACCAAAAGTTTTCCTTGTGAATCTTCTTCCTTTACACTTGATCTCATGTGTTGATCAATCCTAGTTTGAAATTTATTAAGTTTTTAGTCTCACTACCTAGATTGTAAGCCTAAAATTAAGGTTTCAATTGAGATTAAGTGTTCTACTCAATTCCACCATGGGAATATAATTCCCCTTGGTGGAATTCAATATTTTCTTATGTACTTTGAGAATATGTAGGTTAGGAGTGGTAGCTTGTAGGGAGATGGATTTTCCAGGATGCCCTAGGTGTACATCTCTATGTGTGCACCTCCAAGCGACTGAGTACAGTCATCATAATTGTTGATTGGGGACTCATCCTTATGTATGCCCTCACATGTTCCCATTGTTGGTTTGGGCAGTTTCTTAGAGGAAATAGCACTTGTAGTGCAATTATAGACCTAATTAAGCCTAATTGCTTTGCCTAGATTAGGTACTTTCCTACTTTTCCTTTAGTTTCACATCTTGGTGCTTGGATATGATCCCTTAGGCCCAAAAGGGTATCAAAATCTCCAATTTTTTTAGTAGGTTGCATGGAAGTATTTTGGTCTAGGATCAAAATCACTTTGAGGAAGGGCTACAAGCCTAAACTTGGGTTTGTGAAGCAACTATGTCATATGGGTTTCTAGTGAGTGAAAGAAGCATTGGAAATAATAATTAAGGACCTAAATAGGATAGATCCTTGAGTGTAGGTCACCCCTAGTCCTGTGAGACATTTCATGGGGAATTGTTAACAATTCGAGTTAGAGTGCTTCATAAGCAACCTTGGTTATTGGTGTTTGGGACTTGGTGAAACCTAGTGAGTAGGTTTCCCTTAGGGTTTTGGGGTTGTGATAACCTTATTTCTTTTCCTTGCTACACTTGTGATAGGTGTAGGGCACTTTTCCTTATAATTTGAGTGTATAGGGTGTATTACCTTATCATTGTTTCACTATTTGAAGCTTCCTATTGCCCACTTTTCATCAAGTGTTATTAGAGCTATGTCTTATCTTGAGGATGAAGAGATCCATACAAGGGTTACAAATAGTGAACTTGCAAAGATGGTGAGAGAATAGAGGGTATAAAATGCAACCCTAACCAAGAGGCTCCAAGAACTTGAGGAGATGGTAGATAAGGATAAAGGGAATGAGTCTGGTGATGAATAAGGGAGTGAAGAGGAGGAAGACACCCCTGATCATAACATTCTTGCAGACCAAAGACCCTTCATAGATGACTTAAAGCTATGGGAAGGACCATGGAGGAGAAGATAAACTTACCAATTTTCAGTGGTAAGATGAATGCATATTTGGCCTTGGATTGGATAGAGGCCTTGACAACTTTTTTTGAGTGTGAGGACATCGCTGAGAAGTAGAGGATGAAGATGGAAAGATCAAAGTTGAAGGGAGCAGCCCCAAATTTGTGGAACTTCATCCAAAAAGAGGAGATGAAGAATGGAAGAATTATGATTAATTCATGGAACAAAATGATAGCCCTAATCAAGGAAACATATGTACTAGAAAACTATGGGGTACAAATTCATAGGAGGAAGAAAAGCCTAAAGAAAAAAGACATGGATGTAGGCTCATACACCAAGGAGATCCTAAAGCTATGTATGAAGACAAATGTGGTAGAAGATGAAGAAGAAAACTTAGCAAGGTATATGAATAGTCATAAGGTATCCATTCAAGAGGAACTTAGCATAGATTTCCCTAGCACAGTAAACAAGTTCTATCAAATGGAACTCAAGGTAGAGGAGAAATGGAAGAGAAAATAGGAGTCTGGCAAGGGAAAGAGAAATTACAGTGGGAATAACTTTAGAGGGAGAGGAACCTCTTGGAATAGAGGACAGAATAGTGGAAACAATAGCAAGACCCCTGATCAAGGAGATAAAGAAAATAGTGATTCAAACTCAAGAGGAAACTATAAAGGGTTTAGACCTTTCAATAGAGGGAGAACAAACATAGGAAGATGAAATGGACCCCTAAAGTGTTACTATTGCAATCAGTTGGGACACCATGCAAGAAGATGCCCTGAGAAGAGAAACAATAACAATCAAGGTGAAAGAAGAACACAAGTCATTCAAGAGGATAAGAAAGAAGACAATGTAGATACAATGGACTTAGAACTAGAGGAAGGAGTATGTTTGATGATGAGAAAATTATTTCTTCAAGTGCCACAAAACCAAGAGCCTCCAAAAAGGAAAAATCTCTTCGGGACAAAGATCAAATGCCATGGAAAGGTATGTAATTTTCTCATAGATTCTGGTTCAATTGAAAACTTGGTATCTAGTGAAATGGTTCAAAAAATAAACCTTCCTAAGAAGCCACATCCTTTCCCCTACCATGTCTCTTGGCTAACAAAAGGTCAACAAACCTTAGAGACTGAACAAGCATGGATAGAATTTTCAATTGCAAACTTTAAAGATAAAGTTCTTTGTGATGTAGTTGAAATGGAGGCATCCCACATCCTTCTAGGTAGGCCTTGGCAATATGATGTCAATGCCATACATCATTGTAGGAAGAATACCTACTCCATAACCAAAGAGTGAAAAACCTTCACCATGAAGCCCTTGCCTAACAATAAAATAGAGAAAGAACCTACTATCATCATCATGGGTGAAAAAGAAATGCTGAAAGTGCTGAAGGAACCTAAAACTGAAGCCTTTTTCCTAATCTCCAAACCCAGGGACAATATAAGGTATGATAAAAATAATCCTATACTAGATGAAGTCAATAAATTACTTGAAAGATATAGTGATGTCACTGCTAGTGACCTACCCACAAGCCTCTCTCCCTTAAGAGATATTAGTCACAAAATTGACTTGATACCTGGTTCATCCCTACCTAACAAGGGCCCATACAAGATGACACTAATTTAGCATGTAGAGATTGCCAAGAAAGTCAATGAACTATTAGAGAAGGGGCTCATTCAGAAAATTCTTACTCCTTTTGCTGTCCCATCAGTCTTAGCCCCTAAAAAGGATGGACAATGGAGGTTATGTACTGACAGAAAAGCCTTAAAAAAAATAACTATAAGATATAGATTCCCCATCTTAAGAATGGAAGATTTTCTTGATCAACTTGGCACTATTGGTTACTTTACAAAAATTGATTTAAAATCAGGCTATCACCAAATTAGGATAAAGCTAGGAGATGAATGGAAGACAACATTTAAGATAAATGAAGGTTTGTTTGAGTGGCTTGTTATGCCATTTGTCTTGAGCAATGCCCCTAGTACATTTGTGAGACTCATGAATGAGATCATTGATATTATTGCCAAGTTTGTAGTCATATATTTGGATGACATTCTGATTTATAGTCATAGCATGGAAGTACATCTTGATCATGCTGAGAAGGTTTTAAGGAGACTCCATCAGCACAAGTTAGTGATTAACTTGGAAAAGTGTATGTTCATAAAGAAGGAACTTATTTTCCTAGGATTTGTCATCTTCTAAGGCACTCTCAAAATGGATCCAAGGATAGTTGTAGGAATCATCAACTAGCCTACAACAAAGAACCAAGGTGATGTTAGAAGCTTTCATGGTTTAGCAACTTTTTATAGGAAGTTTATTAAAAAATTTAGCCATGTGTGTTCTCCTATGTTGGACACTATTAAAGGTGGTAAAAAGACTAAGTTTGTATGGAATAAAGAGGCTAATGATGCATTCTAATACCTCAAGAATAGAGTTTCTCAATATCCAATCCTAACTCTTCCTGACTTCAACAAAGTGTTTGTGGTGGATGCAGATGAAAGCAACTTGACCATAGGTGTTGTTTTAAGCCAAGAAGGTAAGGTTGTGGCATTTTTCTTAGAAAAATTGAATGATGAAAAGAAAATTTATTCTACATATGACTTAGAACTTTATGCAATGGTACAAGCCCTAAAAAATAGAGACACTACTTAATCCCTAAAGAATTCATTTTTTATACTGATAACCATGCACTAAGTCTTTAAATAGTCAGGAAAAGCTAGGAGTCAAACACATCAAATGGATGGAGCAGTTGTAGACCTATACCTTCAATATAAAGCACAAAAAGGGAGTGGCCAATAAAGTGGCTGATGTTCTTAGTAGGAGAGTTGGATTGATTGGAGAAATTTAGTTTCAAAGTGTGGGAATTGACTCACTAAATCACTTATACGTAGGAGATCCAGATTTTGGAGAAGCCTTTGAGGTATGCACCAACTTAATAGGGAGATACCACATTGATTTTTGTGAATTTCTGATTCAAAATGGTCTTTTGTTTAAGGGGGCCAAGTTGTGCATCCCTAAGTGATCCATGAGAACAAATATCATCAAAGAGAAGCACTGTAGTGGCTTAGGTGGTCATTTTGGGATAGATAAAACCACTAATTTAGTGAAAAGAAGTTATTTTTGGCCAAGAATGGGGAACAAAGTCAAGAAGTTTATAGAATCTTGTACTATTTTCCAATAAGAAAAAGGGGTATCCGCTAACTAAGGACTGTACCAACCCCTACCAATTCCCTGTAGGTAATGGGATTCAATCTCCATGGATTTTGTAGTGGGTTTGCCAAGAACAAAATAGGGTCATGATAATATTTTTGTCATTGTGGAAAGGTTTAGTAAGATGGTACATTTTTTACCTTGTAAAAGAACTAATGATGCCTCTCATATTTCTCATCTCTTCTTTAAAGAGGTAGTGAGAATACATGGTCTTCCTCAGACTATAGTTTTAGATAGAGATGTGAAGTTTTAGGGCCATTTTTGGAGGACTTTGAACAAGAAACTAGGCAAAAACTTGACTTATAGTTTAGCATACCACCCCCAAATGGATGGAAAGTCAGAGGTGGTCAATAGGTAACTTGGAAAACTCTTAAGATGCCTAAAAAACTAGTACAATCAGAGTTGGGACATGATACTTTCCCAAGAAGAATTTACATTCAATGATTCATTAAATAGGTCCACTAGTAAAACCCCTTTTCAAACAGTGTATAGCCTTCATCCTAAAGGTCCCTTGGATTTGGTAGACTTACCCCATGACTTTAGAGTCAGTGCTCAAGGAAAAGAGCTTGCATAACTCATCAACAAGGTACAAGAAAAGTTCAAACAATCATTGCAATAGTCCACTATGAAGTACAAAGAGCAAGCTAACAAGAGAAGAAGAAAAGTTCACTTCAAGATAGGAGACAAAGTATGGGCATATCTTAGGAAGGAGAGATTTCCAAAGGGAAAGTACTCAAAGTTACATATGAAGAAAGTTGGACCATGCACCATCCTCAAAAAGATGGGTGAAAATGCCTATAAAATCTCTCTTCTCCCTACCTTACTGATTTCTCTTATACTTAATGTTGCAGATCTCACCCCCATACAAATCTATTGTAGATGTTTCTAATGTGCAAGGTTCACACAATGAAGAGGATGGAGACTATGTTACAAATCTTAAATAAAGAAAACCAATGCAATTAGAAGAAATCCATGAATCCAAAGTGCTCAAGAAAACAAGGAAAAAAAAGTACATGCAATGCCTAGTTAAGTGGAAAGGACTCCCAAATATTGATGCAACTTGGATGACAGAGGAACAAATTAAGCAAGATGGAACCACCATTGACCAGTTAACCTCAAGTGGGAACTTAAGTTCTAAAATTCAAGGGGAGTATGGTGTGTGAGCACCCTCATAAAACTAAGAGTCTTTGACACTATTTTGGATCCTTTGATGGTCCTAATAGTCAATGGGACATATTATAAATAAAGGTTTACAATTGGACCCTATTTGTAAGACCTAATTCCAAGATTGGCATTGATAAGCCCTTGGTCAACTATTGGTCAGCAGGTGTCCCAAACCTTAGCATAGGTTATTTTCTTAGCATTTTATGTTTGAAGTGTTTGGATCCATGTTGGATTATTAGATTTAGGTCTAGACCAAGTTTGGTCACCTAGGATGGAAAAGATGCTTAAAAAGTTGTAAAAGTTGCTATGCAACATTGACAACTTGTGCTAAAAGTTGTAATCAACCCCCCCAATGACTATATGGTTTAAAAATAAGTTTTTAACCATTGGGGGCTGCCTTCATAAGCCCTACCAAGTGGGTGGAAGGCATAATGATGTAATTTGGCATTAAGAATTAATAAAATATAACCATTCCTTTGCAAATCCTGAGGATAGTTGAATATTATGGATTGGTATGGACAGAAGGGCATGAAATTTTGAGATCAAAAGTTTTCCTTGTGAATATTCTTCCTTCTGCACTTGATCTCATGTGTTGATCAATCCTAGCTTGAAAGTTATTAATTTTTTAGTCTCACTTCCTGGATTGTAGGCCTAAAATCAGGGTTTCAATTGAGATTTTAGTTGTCTACTCAATTCCACCATGGGAATATAATACCCCTTTATGTAATTCAAGATTTTTTTATGTAATTTCATAATATGCAGGTTAGGAGTGGTAACTTTCAAGGAGATGGATTTTCCATGATGCCCTAGGTGTACATCTCTATGTGTGCACCTCCAAGTAACTAAGTATAGTCATCATAATTGTTGATTGGGTATTCACCAAGACCTCTAATTTAGGATACATGGTCCTTATGTATTCCCTCACATGTTCCCATTGTTATTTTGGGAATTTTCTCAAAGGAAATAGCACTTTTAGTGCAATTGCAAACCTAATTAGGCATAATTACCATGCCTAGATTAGGTACTTTCCTACTTTTCCTTTAGTTTCACATCTTGGTCCTTGGATATGATCCCTTAGGCCCAAAAGGGTAATAGAATATTCAATTTTTTTAGTAGGTTTCATGGAAGTATTTTGGTCTAGGATCAAAATCACTTCAAGGAAGGGCTACAAGCCTAAACTTGGGTTTGTGAAGCAACTATGTCATATGGGTTTCTAGTGAGTGAAAAAACCATTGGAACTAATAATTGACAACCTAAATAGGAAAAATCCTTGAGTGTAGGTCACCCCTAGTCCTGTGAGACATTTCATGGGGAATTGTAAATAATTTGGGTTAGAGTGCTTCATAACCAACCTTCGTTATTGGTGTTTGCGACTTGGTGAAACCTAGTCAATAGGTTTCCCTTGGGGGTTTTGGGTTGTGATAACCTTATTCCTTGTCCTTTCTAAACTTTTGATAGGTGTAGGGCACTTTTCCTTATAATTTGAGTGTATAGGGTGTATTACCTTATCATTGTTTCATTGTTTGAAGCTTCATGTTGCCCACTTTGCATCAGGTCTATTAGTTGTAGTTATTTTTGTTGATGATATAATCTTTGAAGGATAATATGAAGCAAGTGTTAAATTTTTTGATGAAATGAAGAAAAAATTTGAGATGAGCATGATTGGAGAAATGAATTTTTTCTTGGGTTTACAGGTTATGTAAAACTATGATGATATTTGCTTATCTTAGACTAAATATCTGAAAGAAATATTGAAGGGATTTTTTTTGGAAAGTTGTAAGCTTGTTGGAACATCTATTGTAATTGGCCATAATTTATCTAGCATAAATGAGACTCCTACAATTGAACAAGGGAAGTATAGATCTATGATCAGAGGTTTGCAATATCTAACTCACACAAGACCAGATATAGCACATGTAGTTGGAATTGTTACAAGGTTTCAAGTTGATCCCAAGGAATCACATTATGCAATGATGAAGAGGATATTCAAATATTTGAAAGGTACAAATGATTATTGGTTTTGGTATGATAAATCAAATGACTTTACCCTATGTGCATATACATATGCAAATTAGGGAGGTACTTTTGATTACAAAAAGAGTACAAATGGTGGAGCATTTTTTCTTGGATGAATATTGGTTCCTTGGCTAAGAAATAAATAGAATTGTATCTCATAGAGTACAATAGAAGTAGAATATGTAGCAAGAATAAATAATTGTAATCAGATAATATGGATGAAACAAATGTTGGAGGATATTGGAATCAAGTTTAATGAGCCTGTTATCATACACTCTGATAACACAAGTACGATAAGTATGTCTAAGAATCATGTTTTACATTCTAAAACAAAACATATAGAGATCAAGTATCATGTTGTAAGAGAAACATTTGCAAAGAAAGAAATGAGACTTGAGTATATTAGCACAAAGGAGTAGATTGCGGATATATTGACAAAGCCTTTACCTAAAGATACATTTGATTATTTGAGAGGTATGCTTGGGGTTATGCCCCGACCTACTTTTGATTAGTGATGTATAAATTTGCATTAGTCCAGTCATATAGAGCACTATCTTTATGGACTATATGATTACGCTTCCACTATGAGGGAGTATCTTTGTTTTTGAGTTGAGTCATGAAGGACTCTTGGTAAAAGGTATTTTCAAATAGTGTCTTTGGACATTTGATCTTGTATTGGATTGACATAGCGATTATTACTCTATCATTGATGTCAATGGGGGAGAAGGATACATGAAAAAAATTTGATGATTGATGAAGAGGATTTGATGATCAATGAAGAATATTTGATGATTGATAAAGAGGATTTGAAAATTTAAAGCAAGAGAAATAGTATTGCATTTTGGTATGCATGGAACTTGAATGTTTTTTCATCTATGTTTCCATCAATGCCAATGGGGGATATTGTTAGCATGAATGTTGAATATGTCCTATGGGGGAGTATTATAGCATTTCTATAGCATTCACATGTTGCATTCATGACTATTTTTGTCATTGATGTCAACACACTAATTATACTAAAGAATAACAGAGTAGAAGATAGAGTTTGGATTAGAATACATAGTATATTGTAGATGAGGTTATGTATATTTGAGTACATGTTTTTTATGGTGTCTTTATATTATGATTAAGAGCACATACAAAAATTCAAGTATTTGGATCAGTTATGAGTAATCTAGTGGAAACTATATTCTGGCAGTGTTCCTGAGAAACAGTTTGTGATAATCAGATTATATCTCATAAGATGGATAGAATTTGATCAAGAAAATTTATACAGAGGTTGAAGACATTGTGGAGGAAATCTAGATGAGTTAGCATAGTCAAAGGTTGCATGTGTGATGATTTATTAAGTTTTTGAGTCGACACTTTTTGTGATTATCGAAATATTATGTAACGTGTAATGTTTTATATTTTGTAAAATTGGTTAAGCTTAATTGGCCTACTAAATTATGAAATATTGTGAATGGTATAAAGGAAGATTTATTTTCCTTGATTGAAAATATAGAGATATGATCAAATGAAAGATGAAAAGGTGAAGTAATGAAAATAAGTGATCGCAGGGATTGATATGTAATGCGAACTGAGTAGATCTATTATTAAGGTCTGGTGAAGCATTTGGTGTGGTTTTCGCATAGTCAGAGAGGAGAAGAAATGTTTTTGAGATTAGTAATTCTTGGTATTATTATGTTCAGATAATATAAAGATCAGCTAGACAATGTGTTCAGTGATCTTTCCCTTGAAGTCATTTGGACAGTGGGTCCTTATGTCTTCCTTAACTCCTAAAAGGGTTAGAATATCCTCACAGGGATTCAAAGTCTCCTAAAAGGGACTCATATGTAGTGAATGTATTTCATAAGACTCCTAAAAAATTCCATCCTCTCACAAGGAATTTTCATGTTAGTACATCTTTTGTGGGTACCATCCCTACCGAGGTTTACTCTAATTAAGAGGTTCCCTAGTTAACAAATTTGGTGTCATTGTGTATGATTATCTTTCTATGGTTGTTATTTATGTTGATTTCATGTTTCATAAATAATAAGGTTAATAAAAGTTGTTTATATCAGATAACTGATTCACCCCCCTTCTCAATTATCTTGGTGGACTTTACTTTCTAACAGTTATAGCATGTGTTTGATGTAGGAATGATGATAGGACAATTAGTTATGAGTTTCTCATTCATGTCAACTTAGTGGTTTTTGGTTGAAAATATTTTTGTTATGTTGAGGTCTATTCAAGTGGTTGGATCTAGAGCTATAACATGAGATAGAGTATGTGATCATGAAAAAGTCTTAAGTGATGTCTTTAGATGAGATACCCATGACCACATAAGTTTATCTTATGTGTGTTTTGAGTTATGAATGTTTTAAGGTTTTCAAGTAGACAAGAAGAATATGTTGTAGCCAAGAAGTGATGATTTCATGAATCAATGTGTTTTAGTGAATTTTAATTATAGTCATATTTATGAGAGACTTAAGGGATGTCTCTGAATGTAAAATGTATGACCGCTACTATTGGTGTAGAATGGTAAGAAATTAATGAGAAGAAGAAGGTTTATAGTGCAAGTGATATAAAAATTTGTGATAGGAGATAGGATGTTTGATTAGTTTGTCAAAAATATGATGAGTTGTGTGGTGCAATGATAGTAGAAGGGTGTTGATAGTGTGGAGAAGAATTGGTTGCAAAAAAAACTTATTTTGATGGTAGGTGAGAAGGTTATACTATTACAAAATTAGTTTTAAGATAAAGATATTATGTTCTTGAGATACCAATGGTAGATCTTGAATTGGTGATTGGTATAGAAGTAACGATGAATAAAGTTGTGTTAGTTATGATGTGGTGACATGTCCCAATTATTAGAGGTGATGATATGGTGTTTCAACTCTTAATTCTAGCATACCTTTAATATTATAGAAGAAGGTATTTCTTTCTCATAATGTGTTTGACCCATTAACACAAAATTCTATGTAAATCATTGTATTGGATAGTGTAGTATAGGAAAATTATTTTGCACATTGAGATTTTTTTTTTCAAAAATCATCATATAGGGTTTATTTGTTTTCATTGATCCTTTGTACACAATTGACCAATATGCCCTAAGAGAAAATCTCTCTCTCTCTCTCTCTCTCTCTCTCTCTCTCTCTCTCTCTCTCTCTCTCTCTCTCTCTCTCTCCTAGGGTCCCTTATTACTCCTTAAGATATTATACCATATAATAATATATATTAAGGGGACCTAAGTTGTCTTAAGGGGTTCTAGGACACATTAATGTTTCCTAAAACCTATTAGGATGCTTTACAACCCATTACCATACATTAGTGTATTGGAAGGGGTCATAAGAGGTCAAAAGGCTCCTAGGACCACTTAAGACCTCTTATGACCCCTAAGTACCCCTTACCATACATTAATGTATCATAAGGGGTCCTTAGGGTTTGTAATATGTCCTAAGATAACCTAAGAGCCCTTAGGACCCATTTCCATACACTAATGTATGGTAAGGGGTAACAATGTGTCCTAGGATCTCTTATAACCTCTTAGGACCCTTTACCATATATTAGAGTATAGGAAGGGGTACTAAGGGGTTAGAAGGGGTCCTAGGACACATTAACATCCTAGAACCCCTTATGATCTCTTATGAACCCTTAAGAATCATTACCCTACACTAATGCGTTAGGAATGGGAACACTGAGAGGGGGAGGTGAATCAATGTTCACTGTATTTTAACTTTTTAATTTAATCTTTATGTAGAACATAAATGCTTAATAACTGAACTAAAGATTCACATAAACATGAAACTTGAAATCAACACATGACACCAATATGGCTACAGGGAAACCCAAATAGGTAAAAACCCCGATGGGACTTGATACCCACTAAAATTCTACACTAGTGTTTAGTGATCCTTGTTAGAAGATCCTTTACCCTATTAGGAGTAGCTTTACAATTCTTTAAGTATAGTAGACCTTGTTAAGGGTTAGACCTTATTAGGAGTCTTTTACAATGATCCTTGTTAGGGGAGTGGACTCACTATCCTAGAGCTCACTGCTCAAATGATGAAGGCTACAACCTTCTAAGATCAGATACACACTATATATGCAGGTGAACTATTACTATGACAATGCTTGTCAGATCAGTTCCTTTGGTGCATTGATGCTTTGACCTCTAGCAAAGCTCTAATACATCTTATGCTAACTTCACATACCTCTTCTCTATTTATCACAACTCTCTTCCAACTTCCATACTGAATACAATGGGCACACCTTATATTTATGTGCTTATACAAAATACATAAATAGGTTGGCCCTATAACTAATTACAAATAATGCTTCCAAATGAATTGGCTTAAGCATGCTTACAATTATACATGTACATATGTCAAAAACATAAATACAATGGGTGCATAGCCTCTACAACATTAATTTATAATCGCTAATGAAAATAGTCACTATTGGCTCCATGCTCTGTTCTCTACTAGCACACATCGGCTGTGCAACTTCAACTGACTGTAACTTTCACATCTTTTCATATCTATGTATGCGCTCTTAGACTAAGCATAAGTATAGTCTAACAACCTTAACTTCTAGGGAACATACCATAATTCATCCGTACACATGTGCGTTGATGCTCTGAGTCTTTGGTACTCTGTATGTTGTCCAGTCTTCAACACTTAACTAAATTCTGATCTTTATACTTAGTGTGCTGACTCAAAGCTGCTATATGACTTTGTTTCCATAATGACAACACTATATCTAGTCATATACTTTAGTATAGAAAACTTTCCAACAATCTCCCCCTTTGTCATTGATGAAAACAACGGAATATGGCCAAGTCTATAACTGTCCCTTTACACAAAAATTTTTATCTTCTATACATTTTATACATACTCCATATTCTATACAACTCCCCCTTTGACATTAATGAGAAAGGTGCATCAAAAACTTTATCTACATACACTTACTGAGGGAAAACATCTGGATATGCAATTTTTAGTTTTTGGATTTCCTTCTAAAAGGTTATTAGAGAATTGACTATCTGTAGATGGATGCATAATGCATATTGAAGCTTCTCCATCTTCTCTAATTCTATGTTTGAACCTTGATCATAGGCTATCATGGTCACATCAATCTCCTTTATGTTCAGACTAAGAATGTCTAGTGAGGGTGCAAGAGCGTTCCTCAACCAAGTCTGTCTAGACCTTATCTTCTCCATTTCTTTCTCTACCTTCTTGATTATGTCTAACTAACCTTGATAGACATTGTTACACATGTTCACATCAATGGATGTGTCTAACACTAAATTCTTCACCTTCTCAATCATTGCCTCTACATCTTTGATCTTCTTAAGATGGCCATCAGTGAATTTATCTTGATCCATGGATTATGCAATGAATTTCCTTCCTTGATCTAAAAACTCCTTTAATGATGCCTAAAGAGACTTAAGAGAGTTCAAGTCTAGTGAAAAATTACTCATTAGTTCATTGAGTCTCTTCTTTAAGTATTTATCCTCTGCCACTATGGCCACAGATTCTTTTAGGCTAGAAAAATTGACTTTGAATTTAGAGATGACTATGCTCACATCATCAGTTAAATGTACATTTACCATATTCCTATCCTCTGGTAGAAAATTATTCAAAATATTTACTGATTCCACCAGGAGAGGATTTCTCATTACTTGCTTCTCGTTAGCCTTCTCCATAGCCAGGACACTGAACTTAATCAAGTCTTCTTCCTTCCAAGAGTCCAAACCGCTTGTGTCGGGTGTGAAACTTGACAATAATGCTGAGGAGGGAGTGATGGGAGTGCTATCCATCACCTCTTGCTTCACCTTGACCAAATCAATAGAAGATTCATCTTTCTTTTCTACCTCTACTCCTTCCTTCTTTTCTTATTCTTTCTCATCAGATATATCTTCTATGATTACTTCTTCTTGCTGAGTGGGAGGGGTATTGCTGCATAGAATTTTTTCTTCCTTAGTGCTTACAAATGCTTCCTCAAACTTGTCCAAGTCCTTACCAGTAGCTACCATGGCTATTTCCACATTATCTATGATAATTATGCTATCTTTGGGTGATTCTATCATGGGCACAAACTGATCTTCTTCTATTTGAGTTTCTACTATGGGCACTGAGTCCTGAAGACCTATCATTGGTACATTAGTGGACTCTACCACTTTATCTTCCTTGATAGGTGCATGAGTCATGGGTGCAGTAGGTGGTTTGATCTATTGTTCTAACAACACCTTCTTAAATGCTTTTTTTGTTTCATTCATTATCAACTCATAGTCCTTGTTCATGATATAAAGAGTTCTCATCTTTGCTCTTAGGTGCAGTTTTACCAGATTCAATATTAGTGATTCTTCATCTTTAGAACATACAGGGAGTTTATCTTCTAATATTTTTTCTCTTATTGTTTGATATTCCTCATTAGCTTGTCTCTTTAGGTGTTCTAAAAATGTCCCATACATTATCTTGAATTTATATTTTCAATTCAAGAACTATCTTCTTAAACTTTATCATATGTTTGATAATCATACAATGAATTTCTAACTTATCAATCTCACTATATGATTCATAATCTTTCCCTACTTGATCAATTCTTCCCTCACCAATAACTCTAGAGGTCAAAACTTTAAGGATAGGCCCGAATCCTACCTTAGGAGGTGATTGAATGTTTCTTCTACTCCTTGTAGCTCATGAGGATGGATGATCAGTGCTAGCTTCTTTCTTCCACTTGACCATTGGTTTATACTCTGGAGGAGTATCTTTGGGTGTAGAAGGAGTATTGTCTTCTTTATCCTTTTGACTATCATCTTTTTCAATTTTTATCTTTTTCATCTTGGGATCTTCTTGTTCTTCTCTTGTGCTCTTCAATTATAGGGAAATCTTCTCATCCCTTTCTTTATCAAGGTCTTCTTGTGATACACCATGTATTCTTAGGATCTTTGATGTGACCTTTGCAACCTTTCTTTTTGTTGTAGCACTATTCATCTTAGGATAAACTTCTCTAGTCTTCTCTTCATAGGTTCCCCACCTAGGTTAATTGTCATCCTGAGGGGCTGATAGCAGTACCTATGCATAAGCTTCAAGAACTTGTTCTTCAACCTCATACCCAAGTGGATGAATCCACTTAGTTCAAGGTTCCATAGCTTCCATACATGTAGTATCAATCTCCACCATGAAGCATATTGTATTCTTATACTTCTCTATAATACTCTCATGAATCTTGTACCTCATCTGTATCCTTGCTCTGAAGGTCTTCAATTCCAAAGTGATGTAATCTCTTAGTGTGATTTCTATGGATGCCTTGTTTGATATCTATGGCATGGTTGGAATGGACTTGTCTAGATACAAGTCTGACACTTTACCAATTATATGAAGGTACATATAAATGATTAGGGACCGAAACCTAAATACCTTAGTCTTGTCATGTTTGATAGCTTTGATGTTGTCTATCAACTATGCATGCAAGATCTCACACAAGTTGAACTCTCCATCTTCTTGCACAAGATGGATGGCTTCTAGAATAGTGTCTGTAGACCCACTATTCACCCTATTGGTATAATGAAATATGTAACCCAATATCATTGATATCAACTTGATGTCTAGTTTCTCTATAGGCTCAATAGTCATGCCATGCTTATCACTTCTAGATTTACAAAATTGCTCCACTAGTTTCCTAACATCCTTGCCCACAGGAAGGATGGCACCTGTCTTAGAAATGCCCATCATCTCATGAATTAGGTTTCCTTCTATTCTTACTAGTACATCTCCAATCCAAAACAAGTCATCATGGATTCTTCTCAACAATATCTTAATCCATTAAGTTTCATAGAATTCATATGCCATGGCATATCAACAATGGGGTGATCATTCCATTTGGTGTATTCATCCATGAAATTTTTTTCGGGTTTCAACAATGTGTCCATGTGTGCCCTTAACCTATCTAGTCCAATAGGTTCCTTCTTACAATAGATGTAAGCCCTTATGTCTTCTACATGCATGACACCCATTGGCATGTGGGAAAATGCTCCCTCTCAATCATCTAGGGTTGATTTAAATGGGTGCCTATTGAAAACATACATGTTCTTCTTAGAAACATCAAAAACAATAGGAGTGGCCATGACTTACTTGATATTTGCTTTCCAAATGATCTCTGAGATGTTTGGATGGTTTTTGAATTAGCGTAATGAGCTAGGGTTTCTTGAAACCAATCAAATGAACTGCAAACACTGATAATTTAATCTCCAAATCTTCACAACAACTTCCAAGGATCAATCTGCTCTCCAATCACTCTAAATATGAATGCAATGAGTGAACAAACAACTTTATGTGTACTTAAAGTAAGAAATTTGCCATTAATACAACACATGTAAACCAGGTTGTCACTTCAAATTTTTAAACTTGAGTTCTGCTAACAATCAACATGTGCACTCTTGCACAAAGTTTCCTATACACTCCAATAGCTTAAGTCCAAAGGCACACACTCTAAGGATGAGTATACCAACCACAAAGGGGTCTAGAACTAAATTAGCTCCCCCTATGACCCTAAGGGCCATTCAAGTAGATGGAGAGGGTGCATCCACTAGGGATGCATCCAATACATTCTCATCAGCTTTTTCCTTCTTTTCTTTTGGGTAAATCAAGCTCACATCCTCTGAGGCTTTCACAAACTTGACTTCTACTTCAGGATCCAAAACTAGTTCTTCGGTCTTTTTAGGGCTTTTTTGACCTTGCATTCTTTATCTATAGAACCTTGAGATATGTCCATCCTTGTTACAAGAGTGACAAATGATTGGAGGTCTATTATTCCTTGGCGCATTGACATGACTCACCATCCTTCATGTTCTGGCTAAGTGACCATTATAGTTACATATCTGACATGTAACATTCTGAGAACTTCTAACATTTTTCTAAATATAATTTCTTTGATCTTGCTGAGTCCTATTCTTCTTACTAGTTTTGCAATTCATAGCTTTATGAACAAATCTATTGCATGAACAATAGTAGCCATTAAAGGGTTTTACCTCTGTATAGTTTCTTGCAATGCGTCCATGCTTGTTACAAGAAAAACAAGTGTGTTCTACTTCCTTGTGCTCATTCCTAGGAGGACCACCATTGTCTTTGGTTTGATCTTCAATCTTCTCATCATCAGTAGAGTTCTTTTGTGACTCCTTTCTTGCTTACATGATGTCAATCTAATTTTGTGCTTCATTGTATCTAATGCAGCTAGTGTCTGCTTTGATTCTTCTTGCATACAACTGTGATTCTACCAACTCAGCACTAGTGTGTAGTTTGTCAATATCATCCTTTGACTTCTTCAATTCAGATTCCAATCTCTCTTTGATATTATTTAGCTCCAAGATTTCTAAGTTATCTTCCCTTAGTTCTTCATTGAGTTGAAGGTTCGCCTTGACTTGTTCACTGTAGACATCTTCATTGTTCATCAGTTTGTCATCAAATTCTTCAAGATGACTTAACAAGGATGCATTTTCTTCACTCAACTTCTTGAATTTTTCTTCAAGTTCACTATTAGAGTGTCCTTTCAAAACCTTTCTTAGTCTTTTGATAACTAATTGAGCATCACTGAATTTTTCTTTTAGTTCTTCAATTTCTCTTTCTAAATTGTCTAGATCTTCAAGAGTGGCTACAAGATTTTTCTTTAGATGTTTCATATATTCTTTGTCCATGATCTCCTCAAGTGGTTAAACTTCTTTGCTAAGGACCAAAGCTCTGATACCAATTGTTAGGAATGGGAACACTAATATGGGGGGGGGGGTGAATCAGTGTTCACTATATTTTAACTTTTTACTTTAATCTTTATGTAGAACATAAATGCTTAAGAATTGAATTAAAGATTCACATAAACATGAAACATGAAATCAACACATCACACCAATATGGTTATAGGGAAAACCAAATAGGTAAAAACCCCGGTGGGACTCGATACCCACTAATATTTTGCACTAGTATTTTGTGATCCTTGTTAGAAGATCCTTTACCCTATTAGGAGTATCTTTACAATGCTTTAAGTATAGTAGACCTTGTTAAGGGTCAGACCCTGTTAGGACTCTTTTATAATGATCCCTATTAGGGGAGTGGACTCACTTTCCTAGAGCTCACTACTCAAATGATGAAGGCTACAACCTTCTGAGATCAGATAGACACTATATCTATAGGTGAACTGTTATTGTTATACACTAAATTTTGTGCCTCTGTCTCAAGCTCTCATAGTCTTGATAACTTAATATAACATGGGAATCATCTCAAGGTTATGGGACCTTTTCTAACCAAGATGAAACCTCGAGGTTCTAGGCTGGTTCCTCTTGGATTATCACCTTAATTTTCTCTTGATAGGAAAGTAAATATTTTGAGGGAAAGGGATAGAAGGAGATGCATGAAAGGGAAATAATAGGAAAGCAAACTACCTACTAGGTGATGCACCGAATGAAATGACTACAATACACTGACCGAACTACCATGAAGGCCCTCAGATCTAATAGAACACAATCTCCCTAAATAGGCTTGCATAAGTATTTCATAGGAAGGCCTGGACATAAGACACAACCTATGACCTGCAAGCAAATGTTCTCTTTAGCAAAAGGGTACAGGAATGAGACAGAAAGACAAGGGGTTGAACTATACCCACAAACTCAATCCAATCAGATCATACACAATAGTACACATGTGAGCTGAAAGAAAGAAGGGCTCTGGAACTCCAAGACTTCTCCAATGAAGCCAGTATATTACATTCAATAAAAGAAATATAGATAAGGAAAAGACTAGAGGGTAGAACAAATGCCACTGATAGCCTCTATTAAACCTAAGATTTCAATGAAAGGTTACAAGTTGTAAGAGCTAGAGGGCAGAAAAAATGCCATGGATAACTCCCCAAGAAAGAGAAAAAATCTTTTACAAATTGCAAACTTTGAGCTCTACAGGCTCCAAAAAATGATATATACATACTCAACTGCATGAAGGCAGGAGTCAAAAATCTAACTAGGGTTACAAATTTTACAATATAATAACAAACCCTAGGTTAAACAAGACTGATCATAAATATATATCTGCAACACTATGTCTGATCAAATATCTTGTTCTCATGCCCATCCCTGTATTACATTGCTTGCAAACCAACAACTTGGATTCATCATCCTTTTTTTCACAAAAGCCTCACCATGAATGCTAACTCGTACCTCCCTAGGACAAGAAATGACCCCTGATTGCTGCCTAGACCACCTCATCATCTTCCCTTAACTGTGCATGTCTTGCAACATCAATTTCTTGAGCTACCCCACTGCAACATCCTCTGAAGAAGAAAAGCCCATGAAAAATGGCTACACCGCTTGAAAATGTCATTGGTCGCATGATCACATGAGCTCAAAAAGCCACATGTGATCATGTGACAAGCCCCTTAGAACCTGTCTCTGCTTCACACACGTAAACCAGATCCAACACTGGTGAAAACCCATGTAGAAGACTTCAAATTTGGGCCCCAACGATTACCAGTTCTTCATTTAAAACTCAGTTGTTGATCACATTTTTCCTAGCAAATTAGATGATCTGGATCATCCCCAAAATAGTCACAAGCCCCTATGAGAGGTCAAAGTCCACATCACCAATCAAGAGCCAATCGGAAGTGAGCATACTGACATGTCAACACATTCAGACCCACTGCGAGCCTTACTACAAACTTAACACTAAGTTAACCCCAAGTTCATTTTCCCTCTTAGTCACCAAGTTGCTTAACTTTTTCCTTAACCTTGGCTACATCAAATGACCACGTGAAAACTCTTAATCATGCAACCGCACACTTGCCAAGTCTGGAGCCCATTTGAAAGTTGAGATTCAAATCAGATGGTGGTCGCATGATTACATGGGATCGGAAGATCCCATGTGGTTATGTGACCACCGTTGGATCTTCTTCCATTACCACTCAAGATACTTGGGCCCACAAATCACTAACTGTCCCAGCGTGGACCAAGAAAAACTAACCACATCAACCAGACCCACCAAAAACCATGTCACTACCTTGCTAGCCATTGAGAAATGGACACATCACCAGCCAAGGGCCCACCATTGGAGCTGTAGACTTCGTTGACTGGTGAAGGCTTGTCACATGGTCACATGTGGTTAGAAAGTCACATGTGATCATGCGACAAGTGGCATGATGTTAACTTGTTGGGCCGCAAACTACTGATAGCTTAGAACCTCACCGTGGCCGCTAATGGCTTGTTGCATGGTCGCATGTGGTCTTGAGACCGCAT